>MU733180.1:123908-139649 GCA_026770625.1 Nicotiana glauca
AAATCAGTTTAGAACAGTCATTTAGATTACAAACCTTAAAAATCAGTTAAAATCTAGTTGGGCAATTTGTAGATTGTCATCTGTTGTTAAGCCAGGAGTGTGACACAGAAATGTTGAAACACCCTTTAGTTAAATTCTGAATTGATAGTTGTTAATGAAAAATCTTGAAATAGTTAGATTTGAATTTCGTTTGTGATCATGAATTGTTCAATTAGTTTTATAACTTATGTTAAGTTCGGAAGCCCGATGTGAAACAGAAGTTAAAAATATGAAATGAAATCCAAGACCTAATTCGAGCATGTTAGATTAGCGTTTTCCATTTAAACAAAGCAATGATGTAGTTCTCTTTGTAAATGTTTTGACTAATATAAACAGGAAAATCAGACTTTAGTAAGTTGGGTGTCCCAACAGTAATATACAAATAAAGCCTAGTGTTAATGTTTTCCTAGTTAAGTTTTGATATTGAAGTTACAATATTTGTTTACCCATGCTTAGATTAGATCAACTGTAAATCTTGTTAAGTTCCAGTAATAGATATAAAAATAGGTGCATAAAATGAGTAAAGTTGGCAATTCAATCTGAGTATGGTTCATGTAGTTTAGCCCGCATGCTTTCGTTTGAATTAAAGTAGCAGCTTAATACGAATCATTCAATTATTTACTTCTTCGAACATTTGTAGGGTCTTGTTAAGTTAATAGAATAGTTGTCCAAAACCCATAAAAATATAATCACTTTAGGATTGACTTTTAATAAAAGAATGAGATGAGCCTCGCCGCGCTAAACACACAAATGTGGGGCCCTCAATAATAGCTTGTAAATACTTAGACTTGGACAGACCGTTTGGTAAATATCACGGTCTTTCCCAAAGTTAATAAATGCGTAGAAGCTTTAGGCGCGAATGATAATTATATTACTTTCTCAAATACGGGTGCACATCTATGTGACCCAAAATCCAAATCTCAACAAAATCGAAATGCGTTAAAAGCCGCGGGTGTACTGGTACGGCGTGGTTCGATACGCATTTTCACGATGTTGCAATTCTTTTAAAATAATAAACAATAAAAGCGGGGAACGATCCTTTAAATAATAAATGGGACGAGCCTCGTCAGGTAACACACATACGGCGGGGCCCTCATAAATGTATATATTTAAATACTTAGAATTTGAGATAAGCCATTTAGCGAATTCCTTCTCAAAATAATACGCACGTTAGTCGCTTTAGGTCCGTTACTTAAATAACTTTACTTTCCTAAACTCGGGTGCACATTTATGTGACCCAAATCCAAGTCTCGACGAAATCGAAATGTATTAAAGGCCACAGGCATACCGGTGCGGTGTGGTCCGAAGTACGTTTTCACGACGTCGCAATTCTTATAAAATAATAATGATCACAAGCGGTTAAAAGTTAAAATTTGCACCTAAGTTAAAGCATGTTATAAAATCAGATAAATAAGCCAAATATGACAGTTGAGCGACCGTGCTAGAACCACGGAACTCGGGAATGCCTAACACCTTCTTCCGGGTTAACAGAATTCCTTATCCGGATTTCTGGATCGCAGACTATAATATAGAGTCAATATTTTTCCTCGATTCGGGACTCAACCGGTGACTTGGGACACCATTAATCTCCAAAGTGGTGACTCACAATAAAATAAATAAATCCCGTTTCGATTGTCCTTTAATTGGAAAAACTCCCTTTACCACGCCCTTCGCGGGGTGCGCTAGCGCCAAAAGGAGGTGTGACAGCTTTGGCGACTCTGCTGGGGATAATATTACAAACTCAGAACCACTTGAGGGTTAGAAATTTGAGCTTCGAATAATTGTTGTATTTGGCTTTGTTTATTATCTGATATTTTATATGATATATGCTTAATATGAAAAATGATGATTTTTACCACTTTAATATTATTTGAACTGTATATATAAACTGTGCCGAAACCCTTCTCTTCTCACCTCCGGGGATGTGCTTACTGGTTGAGACTCCCTATTCGTTTAGTGTCATACCTTGAAATAAGAAAGGGCTCGGACAAGTTACAAAGTCGGACGATCTCGTGGGTCCCCGGTACGTAGCCCCCTCCCCGACTCGAGTTGTCCACTCAGGTACACTGTATAGAACACATACCTAGGTTTTTAACATAGAATAACTTGACTTCATGCTGGATCCCTAGTAGGAACGCTTATTTGCATCATGTTGCATTTGACTTAGGGGACTCAACACAGGGGTTGAGTCCGTCTAGGACAAGTAACCGGATATGAACGACCACCATGATGCATTTTACGTGTTGCATTTATTTGTCTCGGTCCCGCATGCCGACCGGCTTTTGAACATTGAAAAGTTTGTAAAATTGAGAAAAAGAGAAAAGAGAGAAATAGCAGTGTAAAGAATTAATTGTTTAGTTTTAGAAAAAAAAACCGATGCCCAAATGCTGTCGAAACTCTACCGAAATTTCAAAAAAAAAAAAATGAAAAATGTTTTGTTTTTAATAGTTTTGTTTTACTAAAAGCAAAGGCAAAATATAAAAAGAGTCTTTATTTTTGGAAGTTGTTCGAAGAAAAAGAAAAAGGATCTTTATTTTGGAAAAATAGGTTGTATATTTATTTGTTGAAAATGAAAAAAAGAGTCGTTATTTTGTCTTATTTTCAAAAAAAAAATTATATATATATAGAAAAGAAAAATAGTTTGTCTTGCCGTGAAAAATAAAAATGAAAAAAAAAGAGAGAATATTGCTTTTGAATGAAGTCTTGTTATTTGCTTTAAAAAAAATGCCAAAAATAAAAATAAAAAAGAGTCTTATTTTTAATAGTTCGTTAACTTTTCCGAACTACGCTGGTTTGATTCTCACTGGAGGTGAGATACGTAGGCAACCTTTATCAGGTCCAACCTTCCCTTTTCAAAATATAGCCTTTTGACAAGTATACAGCCGAGCGGGATATCAGGAGGTTAACTTTGCATAAACGACCACCTTTGGTCAGTTTTAGTACTATGATGGGTTAACCCCTGCAGTCTTGAAACCTTCATTTTTTGAGTATTGAAAAGCCGCATTTTAAAAGCCAGCCTGTCTTGTCTTTAAAAGAGTAGTTTTATTCATTTTTAAGTCAAATAAGGGTTTCCTTTCGTCTAAATCACCTTAATAAATGTGCAGAATGAGCACAAGTCAGAATACAACTGGATCCATCATAAACGGAGTCCCTTTGGGTTTGCACATGTGGTGGAACGACTTGGGCAAACAGGGGCAAGACGCAGTTAAGTTATACCTAGGAGATCTAGTGGGCCTACTCAATATTACCCCAAGAGGAGACATCATACGAGCACTAATCTCATTCTGGGATCCAGCACAATATGTGTTCCACTTTTCAGACCTTGAACTCACACCTACGCTGGAAGAACTGGCCGGGTATATTGGGAGTCCAAAAATACCTATGAGGGAACAATATCTTATTGCACCGAGGGTCGTGACCGTACATAGGTTCTTAGACACTGTGAAGATCTGCAGAACTGTACACAACCTAGACCTAGCGAAGGGATTCTATACTTTGGCATTTCTATATGATAAGTATGGTCATTTTGGAGTGTTCAACAAACCTGAGAGCAAAATCTGCAGTGGGTAAAACCGGTCGAAATGGGAAGAACACAGACGTATTGCTTTCATGATAGCCTTCTTGGGCCTACTGGTGTTCCCTAGGAAAGACGAGAAAATCAATATACAAATTGTAGGGGTCGTCAGTACTCTACTTAAGCAAGACAATAGCGCGCTAGCACCGATGATAATAGCGGACATCTCCCGCGCCCTCACTCTTTGCAAAGCTGGAGGGGTTTTCTTCGAGGCTTGCAATGTGTTGCTCCAAATGCGGATGATCGAACACTTATGCCACCGCCCGCAGTTCATGGGATATGGTTCATCAAAAAAAACTTGTATAGAGGAATTCCCTACAAGGGTTGGGGGATACAGTTTGCTAGAAGGGACCGCTGAATAGGTAAGACTCCTCCGTTCAGTTCCAGCCAACAAAATAGAATGGACATTTGGATGGCTACCCGCGAATGAAATCATATACATGTCGGCCGCCGAGTCACATTTATTACTGATGGGCCTCAACAGCATTCAGCCCTACGCACCTTATCGAGTGTTGAGACAGCTGGGGCGGTGCCAAATAGTCCCAAAGGATGAGGATCTCAGCAGCCAGGTGGTTGAAATTGGGCCTGGCGGACAGTTCCCTGAAGCATTAGTCCGAAGAATCTGGAATGAATGTCAAACCCTGAAGATAGATACTCGTGTGCGGGATCAAGCCAGAGGCGAAGTATCGTCAGAATACCTTGCGTGGTACGGCAGAGAACTTGAGCACCAAAGGCCAACTAAAAGGCCTCACTTCAAAAATTTTGCTGGGTCACCATAGGAACAGTGGGATTGGTTAGCAAAGGAGGAAGGTTACAGGGCAAAGATTGGCAAGTTAGAACATCAGGCTAAGGACCTCCAGTTTGAGAAGAATATGCAAGCTGCCGCCGACGAAGGAGACAAAAAGAAATTGGCACAGGAGAATGAATTCTTGAAAGCTCAAATCCGGCAAGTGAAAATGGATGCCGAAAGACACCCAAGGAGTCGATCAGACGAAAGATTGATAAAAGTGTTGGAAAATCAAGTCGCTGATATCCAAAGGGAGTTGGAAGAATCGAAAGCCCAGACAACGAGGATCTGGACTAGATGGAGAAGGGGAGCACACCAACGGGCACTTCACCTGCAATGAATAGAAAGGGATTATACGGAAATCATCAATGACCTGAGGGAAGCAAATACTACCCTCAGGGAGCGGGTTTTCAAACAAGCCCGGGATGCTAGGGCAGACATAAACCGTTGCCGCAACTTGATAACGGGGATGCAAGAACAAGTGGATAGGCTCCTAGACCAGGTCACCAGCAATGCTCAGATATTGGGGTTGAAGAACCAACGGATAGAACAACTGCTTAGAGAAAATGATAGGGTCAAGAATAGAATCGAAGAAATCGGACATTATGTCACCATGAAATGTTTGGCATGTGAGCAAATGCCCCGCACGACCCTTTTCGCCTCGGTTATGGATTACGTTCACCAAATCATGAAAGAACTAAAAGGACTGCACAGAGATCTCACACCAAGGCCCGCGGTAAGGCCGAATGATGCCTCGCGGACCCCAAGAGATTTTAGGACATTAGGATGATGTTTAAATGTTGTACTTTTGAAATTTTGAGAGTTTAGTTTTGTCATGTTTATCATGCTTTGTGTGTTTTTAGAGTCGAGCATTTCCCTTATTCAGGGTTTGTTGTAAGACATGTTTTGTAACTGAAAGAGTTTTTTATTATGAAGAATTCCAAAGTTTTGTCACAACTTTACCTGCCAGAATTCCAAATTTTTGTCACAACTTTACCTGCCAGAACTATGCTCGGTCGGATTCATGCGGGGACATGATACGTAGGCAATCCACATAAGATTCGACCACTACTAAAAAGAAAACGGGGGATTAATAAAGTTTTAAAGATAATTGAAAGGGCATAGAAATAAGAAAGTCGGAATGACGCATGCGGTAAGAACCAAAGACATGTAGAAATGGTTAACTGCCTAGGTGCATTGCATCCAACGTGCAATAACATATCTGTTAAACTCTAAAAACTAACAAGTTTGTTGCAATTTCCAGAGATTTTTAGCAGTCAACTTGTTAGAACGTACTAGCCAATTACCATTACCAGATTAGATCAAAAGGTCCAATTCCAAGAAGCATGTCTAGTTCGGGTAAAAGCATCGAAGAAGAGAAGTCTGAGTTGCAGATAATGAAAGAGGAAATGGATAGGTTAAGACAACAGATAGCAGAGATGCACCTAGCCTGGGCTAGGGGACAATCATCAACAAACCCTCCCATTACCTCTACTCTCGTACTGGCCCCGGAACGTCCACCCGTTGATCCATCGGCAAGCGCCCCGATTTATCCATATTATCAAGGTGAAGCCCCTTATACTCCCCAAGATCCACCACCCAAACACCATCCTCTTCCCCCGGTTACCCCTGCCTTTGTGGCACCTCCGCCTGCCACTTTACAGAAATCATCCAGTGAGCCACTATTTCAAATTCACGACAATCATTGCTATTCTCCCGGGCCTACCTTTAAGGCTCCTGAACCACATTCCTACACCCCTCACTGGGACAACCCGGCGGAACCAGATAGTCAACTCAGAAGTTTGGAGCAGGAAGAAGTCATTCGGAAAGTCAAAAGCCTGGAGCAGTCCTTCAGGAATATGCATGGTTTAGGTAGCCAAGTCAGTGTTGCCTACAAGGATCTGTGCCCTTTTCCAGATGTTCAGCTGCCCGCAGGGTTCAAAATGCCCAAATTCGATCTATATGAAGGGCATGGTGACCCGGTAGCCCACCTCCGAGGTTTCTGCAGCAAAATGTGAGGAGCAGAAGGGCGAGATGAACTCCTGATAGCTTATTTCGGTCAGAGTCTAGGAGGGTCTGCACTAGAGTGGTACACCAGTCAAGATCCTGGTAGATGGTTCACATGGGATGGCCTGGCACAGGCATTCATCGGCTATTTCCAGTATAATCTCGAAATAGTCCCTGATCGCCTATCATTGTTGAAATTGGAGAAAAAGCCTGCAGAAGGCTTCAGAGAATTTGGGTTCCGTTGGAGGGAACAAGCGGCGAGAGTGGATCCACCAATGAGGGAAAATGAGATGGTAGATTACTTCCTACAGACATTGGAACCAACTTACTTCGGGCACTTAGTGACGTCCGTGGGTAAATCATTTACTGAAGTAATAAAAATGGGAGCCATGATCGAAGAGGGTTTGAAAGCTAACAAAATCATGAGTTATTCAGCATTAAAAGCAACCACTCAAGCCATTCAGAGTGGCACTGGAGGAGTGCTCGGGAAGAAGAGGAAAGAAGTGGTCGCAACAGTTGAGTCCAGGGCCTGGTTTGTAACCAGAGACCCCGGACCCCACTATAATCCACCCCAACCCCACCAGCAAAGTTACTTCCACAATCCATGTATCCACCCACAACATTACTACCCAACGTCCGATCCTCACTTTACCATCCACCACGCCCAAACATACGCTCAACCTCAGGTACCATGGCGTGTACCAACACCCCATAATAACTACCCACCCCCAAGAGCATACAGGAACCCCACGGGTACGGGTTTCCATCCAAACCAAGCTTTCAAAGACAACAGAGTGCCAAAACCAAAGACTTTAACTCCCTTGGGAAAATCTTATACCAGCTTGTTCCATCGATTGAAGCAGGTAGGACTATTAAACCCAGTCGAGGCCAAATTACCAAACCCTCCTCCAAGGAATCTGGATCATTCAATAAATTGTGAATACTGTTCAGGGTGCCCAGGGCACGACACAAAAAAATGTTGGAGGTTAAAAACGGCTATCCAGGAACTTATCGACACTCGTCGAATCGAGGTCCAGAACCCGGCAGAACCTAACATCAACCAAAATCCACTCCCAGCTCATCATGAGACCAACATGATTGAGTTGGTGCAAGCAGAAGAGCGATATGAGAAGACCTCTCAAACCGTGATGATGATCAGGTCCAATGGGATCGGGATGAAAAAGGGGCCAAGCAACGACAAGTCACCCATCAATGAGGAGGGAGCACATGACAAGCCAGCAACAGCAAAGGGGGCTGCAAACGAAGTACTAGTGAAACCAGATGGGGTGAAGATAGTTGTACCAGGAGAAGCAATCAAACCGGTCTTGACTATGGCAGGTGTTCGTGTAGATCCCCTCATCATCAGGCCAGTAGTTCAGTTACCGATAGTCGACAACAAATCCATTCCATGGAACTATGATCGGGTCACAGTGACTTACAAAGGAAAAGAGGTCAAGGAAGAAGTCTGTGAGGCATAAGGGTTGACCCGCTCAGGGAGATGTTTCGTTCCTGCAGAATTAAGGAAGACCAGTCAGGCAATAGTAAAAAAGCCGGTGACCGACGAAGAAGCGGAGGAATTTCTGAGGAAGATGAAGTTGCATGATTACTCTATCTTGGAACAGCTCAAGAAAACCCCGGCTCAAATATCATTACTGTCATTACTGATCCACTCTGAAGAACATCGGCAGGCCTTGATGAAAATCTTGAATGAGGCCCATGTACCTGACAAGATCTCTGTCAGTCACCTAGAGAAGATCACGAATAAAATATTCGAGGCAAACTGAGTTACCTTCACTGATGACGAGCTGCCTGAGGAGAGTACCGAGCATAACAGAGCCTTATATCTTACGATAAAGTGCGAAGAGTCTGTGGTTACCAGGGTTTTGGTTGACAATGGGTCCAGTGCGAACATCTGCCTCTCTCTATGTTGAACAAACTACAAGTGGATATCAGCAGGGTGTGCAAGAACAGCATCTGTGTCCGGGGATTCGATGGAGGAGGCAAAGCATCAGTCGGGGATATAGTGTTAGAGCTGACAATCGGACCTGTGGAATTCACCATGGAATTCCAAGTGTTGGATATGGTGGTCTCATACAACCTTTTGATAGGACGACCCTGGATCCATGCTGCAAAAGCGGTTCCGTCTAGCCTACACCAGTTGGTCAAATTCGAGTGGGACCGACAAGAGATTGTGGTCCATGGAGAAAATGATCTACACTCTCAGCCCGACACCATTGTTCCCTTTGTTGAAGTAGAAGAAGACGTCGGGCCGTGGGTATACCAGGTTTGCGATGCAGTATCCGTCAATAGAGTTTCGGAGGGGGAGTACATTCCTGATACCAAAATAATCTCCGCGGACGCCATGGTGGCTTATAAAATGTTGGGAAACGATTTCGTGCCCGGCAAAGGTTTGGGTGCATCTCTGCAAGGTATCGTACAACCGGTATCCTTGCCTGAAAATGTGGGAACCTTCGGCTTAGGATTTGAATTGACACCAGAGGACATCAGACGAGCTAACAGGATCAAACAGAAGACATGGGTACTTCTAAAGCCAGTTCCACGCCTCTCACGATCCTTTGTTAGGTCCGGGATCAGAAGACGTCCGGCAACGAGGATTTCCGGCACCATGGTTAGACCAGATGAAGAATTTCTGAGGAAGTTCGAGGATCTGTTCACGAATGTGTGCATGGTAGAAGATGGAGAAGGGCATAGTCACGCTGAAATACAATTTGTGGGGCCAAAAACAAAACTGAATAATTGGGAGGCCACTCCTCTTCCCACCCGGAAGGAGTCTTGGTAGTTCGCTTTGGTTTTCCTTCGAGTTTTTGTTTGGGATTATTTCAGGGTTGTAGTCCATTTTTGCTTTCAAGTTTGTTTTAAAAGTGTGCAAACCCTGTTATCTTGTACTTTTCAATTAATGAAATTTTGTTCCTTTTATTTCTGATTTTGTTTTATTCTTCCTTTTTACTTTTCTGAACAGCTTTCTTTCGACCGATCTTAATGGTATGGCATGCATAAGGAATAATCAACCCAGTCTAGAAAATCAATTTGGTTCGGAAATAACAATGCAAGAAATAAGAAATGATGAGAGTGAATCAGAATATGACGAAGATGAAGCCTTAGAGGAAATCGGCCAAGAGTTAGATCATTTCGAAGAAAAGCCCAAACCTAATCTGAATGACACAGCGGCCGTTAATCTAAGAGATGCAGATGACATTAGAGAAACCAAAATAAGTGTCCATCTCGAACCCAACCTCAGAGAAGAATTAATCAAGACACTTGTAGAGTTCAAAGATGTTTTTGCATGGTCGTACGACGACATGCCGGGTCTCAGCACTTATCTAGTGGTTCACAAATTGCCCACTGACCCGACATGCCCTCCTGTCTTGCAAAAACTAAGGAAGTTTAAGACGGATATGAGTGTAAAGATCAAGGAGGAAGTGACCAAACAGCTACAAGCAAAAGTTATTCGTGTCACTCGATACCCCGATTTGCTGGCCAATGTGGTACCGTTACCAAAGAAAGATGGGAAGATCAGGGTATGTGTTGACTACTGCAATATCAACAAGGCGAGCCATAAGGATAATTTCCCATTACCCAACATCCATATCTTGATCGATAATTGCGCCGGGTGTGAGATCGGATCCTTTGTGGACTGTTATGCGGGATATCATCAGATTTTAATGGATGAGGAGGACGCAGAAAAAACAACTTTCATTACGCCGTGGGGAACTTACTGCTACCGGGTAATACCGTTCGGCCTGAAGAACGCAGGGGCAACATATATGAGAGCGATGACCACTGTATTTCATGATATGATACACAAAGAAATTGAAGTGTACGTGGATGTTGTGATCATAAAATCCAGACGTCAAGAAGACCATGTAGCAGACCTCAGGAAGTTTTTCCAAAGACTTCGAAGGTATGATATCAAGCTCAATCCGGCCAAATGTGCCTTTGGGGTTCCGTCAGGGAAGTTACTAGGATTCATCGTCAGCCGCCGAGGTATCGAGTTGGACCCATCAAAGATCAAATCCATCTAAGAGCTGCCACCGCCGAAGAACAAAACGGAGGTGATGAGTCTGTTTGGAAGATTAAATTATATCAGCAGGTTCATTGCCCAGCTTACAGCAACCTGTGAACCCATATTTCGGCTGTTAAAGAAAGACGCTACGATAAAATGGACGACAGAATGTCAGGAAGCATTCGACCAAATCAAGGGGTATCTGTCAAATCCGCCCGTATTAGTTCCTCCCGAACCTGGTAGGCCTCTGATTCTTTATCTAACAGTTTTGGAAAATTCATTTGGCTGCGTATTGGGGCAGCATGATCTTACGGGCAGAAAGGAACGGGCCATTTACTATCTCAGTAAGAAGTTCACGGTTTATGAAGTTAAATACACTCATCTCAAGAAGACGTGTTGTGCCCTAACATGGGTAGCACAGAAGTTGAAGCACTATATGTCTTCCTACACCACTTATCTCATATCGCGTCTGGACCCTTTGAAGTATATTTTTCAGAAACCTATGCCTACGGGGAGATTGACAAAATGGCAAATATTACTTACAGAATTCGACATCGTCTATGTGACGAGGACGGCTATGAAAGCTCAAGCCTTAGCGGATCATTTGGCCGAGAATCCCGTCGATGAGGAATACGAACCTTTAAGAACGTATTTTCCTGATGAAGAAGTGTTGCATTTAAATGAGTTGGAGTCAACCAAGGAACCAGGATGGAAACTTTTCTTTGACGGAGCGGCAAACTCCAAAGGAGTTGGAGTAGGAGCAGTGTTTATCTCGGAAACAGGACATCATTATCCTGTTACGGCTTAACTACATTTTTATTGCACTAATAATATGGCGGAGTACGAAGCATGCATCCTAGGGCTGCGATTAGCAGTGGACATGGATATACAGGACGTCTTGGTCTTGGGAGACTTGGACCTTCTGGTACATCAGATTCAAGGAGAATGGGAAACATGAGATTTGAAGCTTGTACCATACCGTCAATGTTTGTATAATCTAAGTAAGCGATTCCGATCAGTGGAATTTAGGCACATCCCAAGAGCGCACAACGAGGTGGATGATGCTTTGGCTACTTTAGCATCAATGCTGCACTACCCCGATAAAGTCCATGTTGACCCGTTGCATATTCAGGTTCGGGATCAGCATGCTTATTGCAACACGGTAGAAGAAGAGAAGGACGGCGAGCCATGGTTCTACGATGTCAAGGAGTACCTCAAGATGGGTATATACCCGGAGCATGCCACCGGAGATCAAAAGAGGGTCATCCGGCGATTGGCAAATGGGTTTTTCCTCAGTGGAGGAGTGTTATATAAAAGAACCCCAAATTTGGGATTGTTGAGATGTATAGACACAAGTCAAGCCATAACGATAATGACAGAGGTCCATGCCGGAGTTTGCGGGCCGCATATGAGTGGTTATGTATTGGCAAAGAAGATTCTGCGAGCAGGATATTATTGGCTCACTATGGAGCGCGACTGTATCAACTTCGTGCGGAAATGCCACCAGTGTCAGGTACACGGAGATTTGATTCATTCTCCGCCAACAGAACTGCATACAATGTCAGCACCATGGCCATTTGTTGCATGGGGCATGGATGTCATCGGACCTATTGAACCCGCATCTTCCAACGGTCATTGGTTCATTCTGGGAACTATTGATTATTTCACCAAGTGGGTTGAAGCTAAAACGTTCAAATTTGTAACCAAGAAGGCGGTGGTGGACTTCGTACATTCCCATATCATTTGTAGGTTTGGGATCCCGAAGGTAATCATCACGGATAATGTACCAATCTTAACAGCGGTTTGATGAAAGAAGTATGTCAACAGTTTAAGATTACACACCGAAACTCCACACCGTATCGTCCCAAAGCGAATGGAGTCGTCGAAGCGGCCAACAAAAACATAAAGAAGATATTGAGGAAGATGGTGGAGGGGTCCAAGCAATGGCACGAAAATCTACCATTTGCATTATTGGGTTATCGCACTACTGTTCGTACCTCAGTAGGTGCAACTCCTTACTTGCTGGTATACGGAACTGAAGCAGTAATACCAGCAGAAGTCGAAATTTCTTCTCTTCGGATAGTGGCTGAAGCTGAGATTGTTGATGATGAATGGGTCAAAGCCAGATTGGAACAATTGAGTTTGATTGACGAAAAGAGATTGGCGGCGGTATGTCATGGCCAATTGTATCAAAAAAGGATGGCAAGAGCATATAACAAGAAGGTACGTCCCAGGAGATTTGAAGTGGGACAGCAAGTGTTGAAAAGAATTCTGCCGCATCAGGCCGAAGCAAAAGGCAAGTTCGCCCCAAATTGGCAAGGACCATTTATTGTGACTAGAGTATTATCCAATGGCGCTCTATGTCTGACAGATATTGAGGGAAGATGCACTGATATGGCTATCAATTCAGACGCAGTCAAGAGATATTATGTGTGATTCTTCGATATAATTGTTGTTGGTTTGTTTCGTTTGTTTGTATTTGGCATTTGTTGGAGAATCAAATGACATAGGCAATTTCTTCTAATACCCAAACACTTTAACCTTTGTTTTCCCCCTTTGAGCCTTAATTATTCTTTCGTATGCCCTCTTTTGGAATCATTAATGAAGATATATAACAAAACAGAAAGGAAACAAAGAAAAGTCACAAAATCAGTGAACTACGTTCGACCTGATTCCTGCAAGAGGATACGTAGGCGCCTCACGGCTTGGTCATAATGTTACAAAAATCAAAGATTCCCCAAACAATAAAACTGGGGCAGAAGTTACGTTTCGTTTGGGAAAAACATGATTCCAAAAGTTGTACTGAGCTACCCGTTGAGGTTGCATCTTCTTCTCTAGCCTCGCACACCAAAACCATATTAATATCCAAAAAAGACCTCTCGATCAGTATCTGAGAAATGCCGAGTCATGCAAAGGAAATCTGTGAATAACACCTTGAGCCCCGACTGAATAAGGATCACAAACTGAAGGAATTAATAGCCAAGGAAACCCCAGTAGAGGGAGTCTTGTTGATAACACCCCAGTCCCCGGCAGAGAAAGAAACAAAATGAGAGAGTCTTAATAGTGAAAACCTTTATAGGCACCTTAAGGCGAAGAAATCTGAGAGAAACAAAACGAGAGAGTCTTACGGTGAAAACCTTCACATGCACCCTAAGGCGACGGGAGTTTGAGAGAAACAATAGAATCTCATTAGTGAAAACCCCTTGAAGGGCACTGTGAGATGAGAAGGGGAGATTGTTGTAAAGTGCCCGCATTGGACAAGGTTGGGACATTTGTTTGCGTCTAGCTAAGACGAGGCCATCAGAAAACTGATTGATACAAATGGACTAGGTTGATTAATCTCAAATGCACGACATAACCATTGGATCGGTTATACCATTCAGATAAGTTCTCCCATTCATTGGTTCAGAAAAGTTTTCCTTTTATCTTGTGCAGTCAGCATTTTTTCGTTTCTTTTTCTTCTTTAAAGACTTTCTGTTTAATTTATTTTGAGAAAGGACTTTCCAAAGCTTACTACCAAGTCTCCAAAGTGGTGAAAAGTGAAGATGAATATACACAGAATAAGGCAATAAGTCGAAAAGACGTTTTGCTGTAGGACCGGAACGACGTGTTGGGTTGAAGGTTCAAAGAAATTACGGAGTAAGCGGAGAACAATAGTAGAAAAATCATCATCGGGAAAATAGCTTCCCAAGCAGGCCGTCAAACGAGGGGGTCGTCCTACACCGAGGAGAGAAGGAAAAAGGGAGATGAGGGATCATCCGCAACAAGAACATCATCCCCAGCCGATAACAACGTTCCCCAAAAGTTCGGGGAACGCACATCGACTGAAAGAGAAGAGGAAAACCACCCCCAGCCAGAGTGGCATGACCACCCGCCGCATTTTAAAACTAACAAATTTTTCTTTGATTTGAAGCAGGGAAAAGAGGATTTATGGGCGAAGGAAAGACACGCCACGAAGAAGATTACCAAACTGGGGCAGAAAATTTTCTCTCATTAAGAAAAATTTTCTTAAACCAAACACCCACTTAAGGAAGATGGAAGATAAACACAAGGTCACGAAGGAAATGGAATTCCCGACAATCTAAGGAAGCAGTTTTGAAGGGAAGGAAACAACAAGCTTTGATAAAGGAAGTCGCACCCCCCAGCAAATAGAACAAAATGATGACATCCGCACTTAGAAAGGCAAGAGGCCAATGTCATCCCCGGCAATGTTTGGAAGAATGAAATACTAATTTTGAAAGGATGAAAATTCCCCGACAGTATTGTATCCAACGGTTTTCAAAGGAGAAAAGTGCAAGTTTTGAAGAAAATTCGGAAAAAGGAAAGAAGGAAAGGGATCCCCCGACAGTGTAATCCCCAGCTGATAACATTTCGATCCCCAACGGTCTCGAGAGAAAATGGAAGTTTTGAAGGAAGTATAAAAGGAGGGAATAAAGGAGATTTCTCCAACAGTATTATTCCCAGCAGGTAAGTAAATAATTCTAATATTATCCCCAGCAGAAAAGGGTAAACAACCCGAATTTTGAGGAAGGCAGTTCCGAAACGAGGTAATTCAGAAGGAAGGATGGTTTGGGAGGCAATGCAGGAGGAAGGAAGTGGTTCAGGAAGCAAAGGAAGACGACGGTAATAGGGGAAGTTTTAAATCATTGTGGAAGTCAGGTGCCCGCCTGAAGAATAGAATGGCGATTTGTTTTCAGAGTTTGTTGATGAAGTCAGGTGCCCGCCTGAAGAACGGAAAGGCGTTATCTTTTTAGTGGAAGTTTTTAAATCATCGTGGAAGTCAGGTGCCCGTCTAAAGAATGGAATGGTGATTTATTTTCAGAGTTTGTTGATGAAGTCAGGTGCCCGCCTGAAGAACGGAAAGGCGTTATCTTTTAAGTTGAAGTTTTCAAATCATGGTTGAGGTCAGGTGCCCGTCTGAAGAATGGAATGGCGATTTTTTTTTAGGGTTTGTTGATGAAGTCAGGTGCCCGCCTGAAGAACGAAAAGGAATTATCTTTTAAGTGGAAGTTTTCAAATAGTGGTTGAGGTCAGGTGCCCGCCTGAAGAATGGAATGGCGATTTGTTTTCAGAGTTTGTTGATGAAGTCAGGTGCCCGCCTGAAGAATGGAATGGCGATTTGTTTTCAGAGTTTGTTGATGAAGTCAGGTGCCCGCCTGAAGAACGGAAAGGGGTTATCTTTTAAGTGGAAGTTTTTAAATCATCGTGGAAGTCGGGTGCCCGTCTGAAGAATTGAATGGCGATTTATTTTCAGAGTTTGTTGATGAAGTCAGGTGCCCGCCTGAAGAACGGAAAGGCGTTATCTTTTAA
>MU733180.1:156809-171158 GCA_026770625.1 Nicotiana glauca
ATCAGATTTGGTCGGATAGATTTAGGAATTGTGCTTGGAGTATTGGGCTAAGTATGATTAGGTGTTTGGCTGGTCTAATTAGGCTAAAACTGAAATAGAATAGGCTATTTGTTAAATGCCCAATTCAAATTAGTTAACATAATTTATAAGATAACTAATAATTATAAAAATGAATTTCATGCATAGAAAATAGTTTTAAATTGTTATTTAGTATTTAAAATACAAATTACTAATTTCTGGTGAAAATAACATAAAATTATATGCATGGGCTACAATTGCAACGTTATTGCAATTATAACCAAAAGGTGCCAAATTGGCTATTTATGGAATATTTGGCCTTAACGGTTATTTAGCAACGGTTATGCAACCGTTACAATAGATAATATTTTCGAACGGTTTTAATCGTCCCAATATAGTCAAAATGCTTTTGGGACACTTCTAAATAAAAAGCGTTCCAACAGTATAATAACCGTCACCATAAGTTCAGCTATGTAGACGAGTTATAAAGGCGACATAATATGGTAGTTTGTGGGAACGGTTTTGTGAAAAAATAGTATAGTGGAATGGTTTATTTTCCCCCTTACTTTCCCTCCTTTATATTTATTAAAAAAAGGAAAATAAAATATATGACCCCACCAACATTTTAATAACTTTGTCTAAATTATATTTTAAATTAAAAAGACAGAGAATCTACAATCCCCCAAAAGCAATAGAAACGCCTCTTTCTCCAAGTCTCTCACCCACGAAATCTCTCTCAATTTTTCACCTGAAAAATCCGACGATTGCCTGCTCCGGCGAATGAAGGGAATTCCCGGCAAATGACGTCCTGCTCCAGCTAATGTAAGGCATTCCGACATAGGCTGTTGGTATTTTTTCCAGTTTGACGTTTGTATGGTTGTTAGTTGAGCACTGAAATTATTCGATGCTTCTTCGATCCGCTTCTTCTCCCGTAATATTCTTCATAAACCCATTATCTTACTTACGTTCAATAATTTGTTTTATTGAAAAATTCTTTTTTTGCTCAAATTTGTTTGTGATTTTTAGTTTATAAAATTGGGGGTTTAGTTGGTGGTTTTTTATTTCATGTTAGAAACACGTGCTCGATGTTTGCTATCGATGTTCGATGCTTGATGTCTTCTTTGTTATTCTGTATTGCTCGACTCTTTATCGCTTAATAAGCCAATTCTAAACATAAGTTGATGCCTTGATTTCTAATTATTGATTAAAAATCATGAAATACCTATTCTGAATGTGTAGAGTTTGAAATACAATCCTTGAAATCGTTCCTATGATTCACGCTCTAATATCCTGACTGCACCTATTAATCAGTTCACTACCTCGAAGGAGGTCTGTCTTCGTGTTCTTTATTGTTCTTTAGTTTTCGGTTGATTTGATATGCTAAAAATCTATTTCATTCAATGGTGGTAAAAACATGGTTTTAAAGATCGCTTTCAGAGCTTAATGTCGCAAGAATTATGTCTTAGATTTTTTTTCCTTCTTTAACTGAAGTACAATAATGTTAGTGAGTGTCGGTGTCTTTACTGGGTCTTGTATGGTTTAAGCATTTGTTGTCGATGGTATGTTATCTTGCGCAATATTTATTTGGATAGAACCCCTGCTTAAGAAGACTTCTTTGTTTCTATGAAAGTATTGCACTCGAACTTGAATCTTGAGTTAAACCTCTGTCATTATGAATAAATGACGAAGGTTGAATCTGAACAAAGTGACACTTCTTTTGCTTGGTATTTGTAAGTTTAGAAATCATTCATTAGACTTTGCTTCAGCCTAAAGATCTTGTTGTTAGGATTTTCATAAGATCGTTTACTGTTTAAGTCCATCATAAGGCACTAGCTTGTGTTAAAGCATTTCAGGCTATCTTACTCAAAAGGACACTCTTTTTCCCTATTAACTGTTGAAGAAACCTTGAGTTTTAGTGCAAAGCTAAGTCTAAGACTTCCTGAATCAGAATTGAAGTCAAGGTTCAAGTATTTGATTAATGGAAATCGTTGATAGTACTTGATACTCACATCCATTCTTCTATGATGAGATATTAGTGTTCACTAAATGAAAAATCCTATCAGTTAGCTTTTGCTTATTTTCATTCTCATTTTGACATTGATATCAGTTTGGTACTCTTATTAATTTATTTTATTCTTTTTCAGATTCTAATAAACATGAGTCAAGAAAGACCATAAAAAGACAGGCGCAACATACGTAAAAGCTGGAACTATGGCATCTTTGGCAAACCAAATAAGGAGTTCATTTAGTCAAAAATATACTATTTCTGCTAGACGATCAAATAAAGAGAGCCCGAATATGACTGAAGAGAATTTGCTACTGCCGCAATATCCATGAGTAATAACACAGGTACAAACTAGATAAAGTACTCATGCAACACAAGTAGTAGAGGAACAAGTTCAATTGGATTCTACAACTCCTATTGCAGATGAAAAATGTGAAGAACAAGGTAAAAACTATATATTTTATCTAAAAATGTTTACATCCTATTTATTTCAGTTATAAATAATGTATCAACAACAGTAATTTGGTGATTTTCTTTGGCTCGTATAACTGTAGGACCTTCTGTTCAAACAAAGGCAATTCATTAAATATTGGAACTCTGAAAAATTCCAGATATGTATATTTCTTTCTTCTTTTTCCTTATTCTTCTTCTTCTTCTTAGCAATTGCTATTTTATTCTTCTTTCGATCTGCGTTACTGCATCATTTTTTCTTCTTTATCTGCATTACTGCTGCAATTTTTCTTTTTTCTCTTCGTTACTGCTGCAATTTTTCTTCTTTCTCTGCGTTATTGCTGCAAACTGTTAGTCACTGTTCTTGGCTGGTTGCCGATTTGCATTATAACATTATCATTGGTTGTTTCTGTAAGTACTGCTAGAAAGTGCTACAAGGTTTACAAGGTGTTACAAGGTTTAATGTGAGTTTTTTCATTTTACTGTTGGAAAGAGTTATTGTTAGTTCTTACACTTTATACAATGTAGCTTCTTACTGTGAGTTTTTACATTTTACTGAAACGTAGCTTTGGAAGGAGTTTTTACTTTCGTTCTTTCATTACGCTTCTATTGTGTATGCTATATACTCACTTTCATGTAACTAGGAAAAGGATAAGGAAACTTTGGATCCTTTATCATCAAAGGAAGTCTTTAATAAGATGAGTCGTGAATATAAAGAAAGTAAAAAACTATAGTTGTGATATTACTTTTGAATTGTTGAAGAGTTGAATTTTACATCTTCTAACATTGTGATAGACATTGACATTAACAATTACCAGTTCTCCTGCTATATGTTCTAGTGTGACGTTATTGGTATTCACTTAGTTTTATCTGAGGCAACTGTGTGAATGTAGCAATAGTTGTGTGATAGAGTGGGATAAAGTAAATCGCCATCATAATATTAAATGTGTGGTGCAATAAAATTTGGGATAATTAACTTGGTAAATAAAAGCGATACAAGGATCAAACAGTTAGAGCTAGTAGCAAATCTTAAGGAAAGAGCCTATAAGTGGATTTGTCATCTTAAGCTGAATGTCATAATCACCTGGTTTAGCGGCAGGGAAATGTCAGTAATTCCCTCAACTACAATATTCTGATCAACCCACTAAATTGCTTGTTTGATTGACTCCTTCCTTGATGTCACCATGGATGATGAGAACAATAAGCTATTCCCATTGAAAGCGATGATGTTAAAAGTATCCGCTGGATTGAGCTTAGAGAGGGCAGCCAGTAGTGCAGCTTTGACATTCTCAAGGCTTTCCTTGCATGCTTGCACTTATATCAATAATATATACCACTTCTTTCCTGAAAACCTAAAAATCAACAATATATGCCATTTAAGTAACCCAAGAACATATAACAAATTGGAAAAAAGAAAAATTATTTTTATATTAAAATAAGAGATGCCTACTCAAATTGTGCAGGAATCATACTCTAAAACTCCAATAGCGGTTTGCAAAGAGGGATTATAAAGACATATTCAAGATGACAATAGAAACAAATAATACTATGTAGAGCAAGAGGAGAGGCTGAGTTGAGCTTGAGCTATAAGTTCAAGCTACAAACTTGAAGGCAAAGCTACATCAGTATTATGCCGGATGCCAAAGCAGACGAGGTGTATAAGGTAGTTTGGATGTCCTATGAAGTTTCCAATGATAAAGTCCATGGCAACAAAGGGTTAACACAATCCTTTCCTTTTTTACCTATTTTTCTGATTTGGCTGGACTTAGCTTTAATATGTACAACAGAATTAAGAATAATATTTAGTTGAACATGTAGTGTGACGAAATATAACATTTTTAGGATTCAGGGATCACAGTTTAAAATTATATTTTGGTTGTAAATTAATTCACGCTCAAAATATTAAGTTATCAAAATATCATATCAAATGTAGTCTGAAGCTGGAGTATTGAGGATTGGATTGTTTTGCATGGTAGCTACTTGGATTGTTTAGCTAATGTCGTTAATACGTAATTTTGGAGATCCCTTTTTGTTTATCTGTATGTGTCTAGTTGCCATCAATTGTTCTTATAGTTCTTATTAATGTAACTATTCTTCTATGCAATGGCTTTTAATTAACTTTGTATATCTTTCAGATGAACTAGTGGATTCCGTTTCTTGCTTATGCCCTGTCATGCTTGAATTCTTCCAATCATGTCATTAATTTGTAACTTAGAGATTCTTTTTTGTTAGCGTGAGACTTAATATTGTTCCATACATGTCAGACTTAAAATTGTTTAGGTGATGTAATAATTTTCGAGATGTTAAGGCAGATCGTCTTGCTTAAAAAAAGAGGCTGGAGAGTTGTTTGATTTGGTTTGTGTATTGCAGATTCTGGTTTGTTGTGTGTTTCTTAAAGTACAGCTACTCATCTTGTGATTTGTGGATGGATCTTAGGTTCTGCATGAAAATTGTATCATGTTTTGAGCAGCTTACAAAATTTGGAATAATGGTATTTACAAATGATGTTTTGAGCAGGTTAAATTTTTTGGAATAGTCATATTTACATAGGAAACTCTGTCAAAAAATATAAGAATTTAGAGAGAGAAATTTTTGAGTTATCAAATTGGTCATTCAATTACTTTGTGATTCAATTAAATTATCCTAAAAAATTTGCTTAATTATTTCTCATTATCTTTTGTAGGTAGCGATTGCAAAAGAAAGCAGTGACGAAGACCTTACTTGAGTGTTGTTGATCGTTGTTAGACATTCTATTATTATGTTTAAGGATATTTTAGTTTAAAATTTTTTGTGTGCAAACTCATCTATTTTGACTTATGAATTGTTGATCAAACAATGTATTCATATTTTGTTTTTGTGTATGGATAATGCTAGTTGGATATTTTAATTTTATTTCGTGGTTTATATAAGTTATGATGTAAAAAAAAATTCATTGAATACTAAAATATTCCTCATTTTGCTTCCATAAATATAAGAAATTACAATTGTAAATTATTACATTAAAAATATAACCGTTCCAATAGACCTAGTAAATAATAAGAGCAACCCCTAATAATCATTGCAATATGTTGTAATATCCGTTGCAATAGGATACTGATAATTGCTCCAATATATCATGAAAACCGTTGCAATATATCATGAAAACCGTTGCAATAGACTTAAAAATAGGTTGTATTGTTATACTAGAACAATTGATAACCGTCCCAATAGAAAAGAAAAACGTTCCTATAGATAGAACAATGATGGCAGTCCATACCGTTAGAATATCCCTATCTATAGAAACGGTTTTGAAACCGTTGCAAATAACCGTTCCAATAGACCTATTGTAACGCTGAATCCTGGAACGCATCGAAATCCGTCCCAATAGCCCTACAGGGACGGTTATCGTATCTATGACAATGGTTTTCTAAGGGTTGCCATAGCTCTAATTTCTAGTAGTGTTAGTAGGACCATAATTAAATCAAGAAATGCTTTTTGAAATCATTTATGATGCAATTTTATAATTATTTATTGGAAACAAAATACTGGATAAATTAATAAAAAAGTAGGAAAATTATGGGAAATACCAATCGCTATTAATGCATGATTTTGAAGGTATATAAGAAATTTAAAAATATTTTTTGGGAAGAATTGGGTATCAACAATATTGACCGTGGCTAGGGTAAAAACAGGGAGTTCCCAAGACACGCGGTTAAGTCTGACAAAGCCTAGCCGGCCTATTTTGAACCTGAATTAGGGTGTTATGTCTAGCCGTTCCATCTCCATACCTTTACAATTAATGCATTTTGTACTATGTTAGGATTCCCCCCATATATAAAGGGGGCCTTTGACATTTGTATGTCTCTGTTGCTCCAACTACTCCAAACGAAATATAGAAGAACACTCTCTTTTCTCTCTAACATACTATCTCGATATTATTGCCCTTATTTATTATATTCATACTTGTTCTTCATTTATTGCTTATCATTGGCCATAATGAGCCTCCCTTAACCATCTCGTAATTGTTAGCCTTACCTCTATTTCCCGCGATAGCTCGAGCTCAAGCCTTGGAATCGACCTCGAGGCCCTAAATTAACAAGCTCAAGGCCCCGAATAACTAGCATATCGGTTTGATTATAGCTTTCCCCTTAACTCTATTTTGTCGCTAAGTCTCACATATCTAGCGTCAACTACTTAAAAAACTAGCATAAAAATAGATCATGTATTTTTAGAGTCTCATCAACAAATTTAACTGTTATGACCATTTTCACGGTAAACACTATCCAATCTCCACAAAAGCCTCAGAAGACATAGCTGACTCATCACCGGTCTATACTGCAATACCCGTTGGAACTACCCCATCGGGCTGAGCTACTGGAGTCTGAAACAGAGGAGCAATCTGCTCCGGAGTGTGTGTAGCGGGAGTTTGTGCTCCTCCCCTTGCTTGAGAAACAGCTGGTGCTACAGGGAATGTGCCGGCCTGAGCAACACTCTCCATAAGGCCCATTAGACGGACCAAAGCATCCTGAATTACTGGGGTGGCTATGAACCCCTTTGGAAGATGAGCTGGTCCGGCGGGAATAGTCTAAACCGGAACCTCATCATCAATCTCCACCTGAGGCTTTGCTACTGGTGCTGCGTCTCCAGCTCTAGGCTGAGCCCTGCCCTTACCTCGGCCTATGGCACGACCTCGGCCTCGAACCTTGCCCTTCATAGGAGCTGTCACTAGGGCTCTAGCTGCTTTTCAACTGAAGAAGCGGTACGTGTTCTCGCCATCTGTGAAAGAACATGAATAGAGAGTTCAATTAGCATTGAGAGATCAAATCGCACGATAGAGAAGAATAGAAGTGATTTTTTTGCTAAAACACTTTAGCCTCTAGGGGATAAGCATCGACGTCTCCGTACCGATCTCTCAGACTCTACTAAAGTGTGTTCATGAATTGTGAGACCAAGGTAACCTAGTGCTCTGATACTAACTTGTCACGACCCGGATTTTCCATCATCGGGATCGTAATGGTGCCTAACTTTTAGATGCTAGGCAAGCCAACAAATCAAGATTTAATATGCTAACTTTTAACCAATTCAGTAAATATAAACAAGTAAACCAAAACAAATTAAAGGAGTGAATAATTTCACAATAACTAAAGTACTTATACACAACTACCCAGAATCTGGTGTCACAATTCATGAACTTCTAAGAGTCACCAAAAATACTGGTGCAAGAAAGTACAATTTTCCTCGAATGAAAAGAAAATAGAAAATTAGAATAACAGGAAGGGGACCCCAGGGTTTATGAACGCCGACAGATCTACCTTGGGTCTCTTGTTGGATTGAAGGCAGCAGCTCAACTCGGGTCAACACGGTCCAGTACCGAAATATGTATAGAAAGTGCAGAGTGCAGTATTAGTAAAATTGACCCCATGTACTGGTAAGTGCTGAGCCTAACCTCGGTGAAGTAGTAACGATGCTAGGACAAGACACATATATAAACCTGTGTAGTTAAACAATATACTAGTAGAATTACAACAAATAGAAACCAAACAAATAATAACGGGAGGGGAAAAACATGCTAAGGGGAGTACATGAGAATTGATTAGTAAAGAAACACAGTAACAACTAGCCTTGCACCAATGGAAATATTAAACGTAGAAAAACAAGTGCACTGTATTACCCTGCGTGCTTTTACTCTCATACTCACTAGAATAAATGAAAGGAACAATGATAATGAATATAAAATGGAACGATATCACCCTTCGTGCATTACACTATTCCTCACATGATAATGAATATGACATGGCACAACATCACCATTCGTGCTTTACACTCTTACTCACATAATAATGAATATGGCATGGCACGACATCAACCTTCATGCTTTACACTCTTCATCACATTATAATGAATATAAAGTGGCACATCATCACCGTTCGTGCATTACACTCTTCCTCACCCAAACAACAAAACAATAACAACCTGGAAATAGAATTATTAATAACAAGTCCCATTTCAACATTTAGTTTCAAAATGTTAACCTCAACTTTGAGTCAATACTCAATCAATATCCAATTCCAGAAAACATGATAAGAATTGCCCAACATGAAGAATAACTAGTTCAAGCATGAACAATACAAATAACAAATACAACGATCACAAGAATAAGACTCACTCGCATGCTATAAGTCGACAACAACGCATAGGTACTCATCACCTCACCTATACATTGTACTCAACAACATAACATATAGCAAATAGGCAAAAATACCTAATTCTTCAAGCTAAGGTCAGCCACAACACTTACCTCGCTCACACGGCCAAACTCAAAGCTCAATCACCGCTTTTCCCTTCACACAAGCCTCCGGACCAATAATATCTACTAATTACCAACCAAACAATTCAATTCAAGCCTTAGAAACTACCCACGATTGCAAAGAATTCAATTTATGCAACAAATGTCAACACCCAGGCTCTCTATTTTGACTAAAACTCGATTACCCATTCACCCCCGATCCTGGATATATAATTGTTTTATGAATCTGGCCTTAATTTGAGGTCGAAATCTCTGAATTGTGAAATCCCTAGTTTCTACCCAAAAAATCCCTAATTCCACCATGAAAATCCTAGATTCTAGGTTAATATCTTGTTAAAAGAAGTGAATAATTGAAAGAAATGAGTTAACAATCACTTACCTATGATTTGAGGGAGAACTGATCTTTGGAAATTCACCTCTTGAAATTTAGGTTTAAAAAACTTGGGAAATGAATCAAAAATAATGTTTTAATCCCTTTACACAATTGTAGATGTCATATTTACGACCTGAGATTCGCAAATGCGAAGGTACCATCGTAAATGAGAGGACCCTCACACCTCTGCTACTTTCGCAATTGCAAATAATTGTCGCAATTGCAAACTTAATTCTTCGTAAATGCGATTAAAGGATCACATTTGCGATCACTGCCTTCCCACCTTACTTTGCAAATGCAAAGAAATCCTCTTAATTGCGAGGTCTGGTTAGCCCATCTACTATTTACATTTGCGATGAGGAGCTCGCACGTGCAAAACCCGCAGGGTTCATAATTGCGATGCTTGATATCGCAAATACGAGATCAGAGGCCTCCAACAAGTTTAGTTATACAAATTTTCCTTGAATTCAAAATATCTTTTCGCATATCCGAAACTCTCTTAAGCCCTTGAGGCTCTAAGCCAAACATGCACATAAGTTATAAAGCATCATACGAACTTGCTCATGTGATCAGATCGAAAAAATAACACCTAGAATTACGAATTTAGCACCAAACCACCCGAAATTCTTAAGAACACTTTGAGATTCCTCTTTTCTCAACCAGATGCCCTAATCATGTCAAATAAACTCCAATTTCCACAAAATTTCATAGACATGAGTTAAATATTATATTAAACATGTACCGGGCTTCCCAACCAAAATACGGGCCCAATACCAACGAGATCAAGCATTAATTAAGTTCTTTAAACCATTTTTATTTTATGTTTTACAATTTTCATCTAAAATTCATTTCTTGGGCTAGGGACCTCGAAAATTGATTTCGGGCATACGTGTCACGGTCCAAAAACCAACCATGTCATAATGGCACCTATCGAGGTACTAGGCAAGCCGACACATTACCAAAACAAAATGAGATTTTCATTTTAAAGATAATTTCCAAAGCTATTTGATATTAAACCTTCATAAAGAGCGTAAATCAACAAAAGTGCATAAAAGAAAGCCCAATATCGGGGTGTCACTAGTCATGAGCATCTACTACAACAATCTGATAATATCAAGATTAACATCGTTTGGAAATAACTGAATACAACTAAAGGAAAGATAAAGAGGGAGGAAAGCAAGGATGCGATCACCAAAAAACTACCTTGCTAACTCTGATGGATCTGCAACTGAACAATCTACACTCGATGTCGCGTCTAGAAATGCCTGGATCTGCACACAAGGTGTAGGGGGAACATGATACGCCAACTTAGTAAGTAACCAAAGTAAATAAAGGTTAAGAATTAGTGACGAAAAATGAAGCATTTAAAGTTCACGTAATGAAATCTCAATAAAATACAACAGACTTTTAAAATTAGGGTTGAATCAAATCATCTTTTTTAAACCCATTTCTGGTAAAAAAAATTTAAAGATATGTTTTTCAACAGTTTTCAACCAGACTCCATTCAAAGTTGAGCAACAATAATGAAATCATGAACCACCCCACGGGCAAAACGTCACTCGTAAAGATCTCATCAGGCAAACCTTACAATAAACTGCCCCTCGAGCAAAATATCACTCACATACAGCCCTTCGAGAGAACATCACAACCACTCGTATATAGCCCCTCGGGCATACCTCACCATCATTCATATACGGCGTCACGGGCACTCGCACTCAGTAGGTACCTACGCTCAGTAGGGATGTGAAGACTCCGGAGGGGCTCCTTCAGGCCAAGCACTATAACAGCCACCTCGTGGCATAAATCAATCAGGTCCTCAGCCTCACTTAATCATAAATCAGTGAAACATGTTGTGGTGTGAAGCCCGATCCTATAAAAATCCTCACAAATCAAGCCTTCGGCCTCACTCAGTCATATCCTCTCAAGCCACTCGGGTTCTCAGCAAAATCAGGGTACTTAGCCCAAAATAACATTTATATGCATCAAACTAGAGTAATAAGGACTGAGTTATGAAATCAATAAGTATAACATGACTGAGTATAGATTTTCAATCAAAACAGTGAGAGAATAGTAAGAAAAAGGCCTTTAAGGGTCCAAACAGCTCTAGCACAAGGCCCATACATGGAATTCAGCCCAATTTATAGAAACACTTTCTAAAACACATAAATATCAAATAGTTTCATCCAAATACGCAACCTATAGTTGCTACGGGACTGACCAAGTCACAATTCCCAAAGGTGCATACCCACAAGCCAGTAACCTAGAATGTGCATCACCTCAAAATAGTAAAAGGATACGAAATTCGGGATTTCATACCTTTAAGACTAGATTTACAATCGTTACTTACCTCAAACAAGCCAATTCCAATACCGAGGAAGCCAAGCGATGCTCCAAAAATTCCATCTCGCACGTTCCGACCTCTGAACGGCTCGAAACTAACCAAAAATAACTCCAATACATCAAACAATGCTAAAGGAACCAATCCCAATCGAAAAAGGTCGAATCTTTAATCAAAAGCCCAAAATCAGCCAAAAAGCTCAACTCGGGCCCGCATCTCGGAACCCGACAAAACTCACAAAATATGATAGCTCATTTAATTATGAGTCTAACCATACTAGTTTCATCCAATTCCAACTCTGAATCGATGTTCAAAACTTAAAATTTCACTTTAGACAAAACTCTCAAATTTCACTTTGAAATCATCAATCAAATGCCAAAAAACGAAGATGGATTCATGGAATAAAACTAAAACCGAGTAGAGAACACTTACCTCACTCTATATGGTGAATATTGCCTCTAAATCCCCCAAATCCGAGTTCCCAAACTCAAAATATGACCTGTAAACACGTGATTTTTGACCCTCCCCGAGAATTTTCACATTTTTAGCATAAATATTTAATTTAGGCCTAATATAGCTATTTTAGATAATTTTGACCCGTTTACTTTATTTCGTTACAAAAATGAAAAATACAAAAAAATAGATATATATAAATTTTAGTTTATGTATTTTCATAAACTTGAAAAATATAAAAAAATATATCACCTTATTTTTAATCTTTATATAATTTCGAAAATTACAAAAAAATAGTTTTATTAATTTTGTAATCATTTTTAAACTATAAAAAATACAAAAATAGTACTTTATGTTTTTATTTTTTATATATATATATAAACGAAAATTGCAAAAAAAAAAATAGTTTTATTAATGTTTGGTAGTTATTTTAAATCTTGGAAAAATATAAAAATAGTTTTTTCTTATTTTATAATTATTTCGCTTGCATAGGATTAATTAAATAACTTCGTATCCTTATTCTCGGTTCCGGGCAAGGAATAATATTCGGGTTCAAACTACCCGATTTTAAGCTTAATTTTCTGACCTAGCCCATAATAACCCGAGCCCCGCACACGTGGGGGACACGGACGAAGCACGAGACCTTGAACACTAAACCCACGTGAAGACCATCACACTTGGTCTCTCACGTGAGCATGTTCCAACAGACAAAACACTACAATACACATTACACACACACACGGACGCATGGAGACAAGGGGTAACGGACACAAGGGAGATTGGGAAAAGGAAATGCAACACACATATAATATATACACACCCACACACAGGGAAAAGGGGGGATACTATTCGGTCATCTCTTCAGTTGAAAGAGAACGATCAGAAGGCTAAAGAGGGAAAGATGGGACTTCATTTTGAAATAAAGAAAAACGTGAAGGGGAGGGGGCATCAGGAGGAAATAGCGTGAGGCATCAGATTTGGAGGAGGGAGATACTACTGTTCCTCCTTCTTCTCCAAGAAAAAACCCACGAAAATCCTAACAAGAAAAACTAACGAAACCCTACTGTCTCCTCACGCCATTGACGAGCAGCTCACTGCTGCTTCGTCTCCACCTTCACATCGCCAAACTCCAGCCTTTCCGTCCAGCTCCAGCCATCGCCAATAACCTAAAAAACGACCTTCTTCCTCACGTCGTTAACCCAGCGAATCAACAGCTCCATCCAGCCAAACGACCTTCATCATCCAGCCTCACCTCACCTCCAGTCGCCTTCGACCATACCAAAATACGGCCACCCAAATGACCTTCAGTAGCGTCGACCTCTCGACGCCCAGCCTATACCCCAAACGACCAGCTCGTCACCTCACTCTCCCGTCAACCACTCGCACCCCAAGCAGTCCACGCCGGAAATACAGTGGGAGACAGTGACAGCGTGTGAGAGTTTGCTCATCGTTGAAGTCCCGAGGTCGAGGTTTTGGTTCGAGGTTGTCCGGGTGAGGGTCCGTCGAGGTAGCCGGAGATAGCTATCCGAGGTCCCTGTTCCGTCGTTAATCCAAGGTTTTCGATCCTAGATATTTTCAGATTCAAAGAGCTTAGCTATTAAGGTCCATTCCTATCCTTCTTTAATTAATTCAAAAGTTTGTTGTTCTACTTAGTGTTTTGACTTGAATGAATCTGTATTTTTTGGTAAGTTGATTAAGTATTTTGGACGAATTTTCCGTGTTGATGTGGTAATGATGTTGTTTGATAATTTAAAATGAGTTTCATGCTTGTCTTTGTTTTTATAGGTTTAATCGTTCGATCCAATAATATTGCTAGATTGATTTGTTTGTTATGTAATTGCTTGATGTCAGTTTAAAATGTCTAGGAATGTTGGTTGCTATTTCATGATTTTCTGATTGTATAATGAAGTTAGAGCAGGAAAAACAATGATAAATGGTTGTGCTGTTTGGGAATTAAAAGTGAAAATTACCTTATTGAGGTGTGCCATATTGAATAAGAGCAATAGTTATGGTCCTCATAAAATGTATATATACTTAAATACTTAGACTTCGGGATAAATCGTTTAGCGAATTTTCCGGCCTCCCCAAAATAAATACGCGTTTGTCACTTTAGGCGCGCTTTTAATAATTTACTTTTTTAAACATGGGTGCACATTTATGTGACCCGAATCCAAATCTCAACGAAATCGAAATGTGTTAAAGGCCACAGGCGTACTGGTTCGGTGTGGCCCAAAATACATTTTCATGACGTTGCAATTCTCTTTAAAATAATAAATACTAAAAGCAATTTATTAGCTTTTAAATAATAAATGAGACGAGCCTCGCCAAATAACACGTAAATTGCGGGTCCCTCAATAGATGGTTATTTTAAATGCTTAGATTTTGGGACAGGCCGTTTAGCTAATTTTACGGCCTTCTCAAAATAA
>MU733183.1:4866-18610 GCA_026770625.1 Nicotiana glauca
CGGTGACTTGGGACACCATAAATCTCTCAAGTGGCGACTCTGAATCTTAATAATAAATCCCGTTTCGATTGTCCTTTAATTGGAAAAACTCCCTTCTACCACGCCCTTCGCGGGGTGCGGTAGCGCCGAAAGGAGGTGTGACAACTATCTATATGGTGTTTCTTGTGAGGTGTGTACCGACCATCGTAGTCTTCAGCACTTGTTCAAACAGAAGGATCTAAATTTGAGGTAGCGGAGGTGGCTTGAGTTGCTTAAGGATTATGACATTACCATTTTATATCATTCGGGGGAGGCCAATGTAGTGGCCGATGCTTTGAGACGAAAGGCGGTTAGTATGGGCAGCTTGGCGTATATTCCAATTGGGGAGAGACCCTTTGCAGTTGATGTTCAGGCGTTAGCCAATCGGATGGTGAGATTAGATATTTTAGAGCCGAGCCGGGTGTTGGCTTGCGTGGTTTCTCGGTCCTCTTTATATGACCGCATTCGTGAGTGTCAGTATGATGATCCATAATTGCTTGTCCTTAAGGACAGAGTTCAGCATGATGATGCCAGGGATGTGACTATTGATAGTGATGGTGTGTTGAGGATGCAGGGCCGGATTTGCGTGCCCAATGTGGATGGGTTTCGGGAGTTGATATTGGAGGAGGCCCATAGCTCGCGGTATTCTATTCATCCAGGTGCCGCGAAGATGTATCAGGACTTGAGGCAGCATTACTGGTGGAGAAGAATGAAGAAGGATATTGTGAGTCATGTAACTCGGTGCCTCAACTGTCAGCAGGTCAAGTATGAGCATCAGAGGCCCGGTGGTGTGCTTCAGCGTATGGATATTCCCGAGTGGAAATAGGAGAGGATTACTATGGACTTCGTGAGTGGTCTCTCTCAGACTGCGAGGAAGTTTGATTCATTTTGGGTGATTGTGGATCGGCTGACCAAGTCCGCGCACTTCATTCCTGTATGTACTACATATTCTTCGGAGCGGCTAGCAGAGATTTTCATTAGAGAGATTGTGCGGTTGCATGGGGTCCCAGTTTCTATTATATCAGATAGAGGTACTCAGTTTACTTCTCAGTTCTGGAGGACTTTTCAGCGAGAGTTGGGTTCACAGGTAGAGTTGAGCACGGCGTTTCATCCTCAGACGGACGGGCAGTCCGAGCATACCATTCAGATATTGGAGGACATGTTGTGTGCCTGTGTTATTGACTTTGGAGGTTCTTGGGCTGATTAATTGCCTCTTGCAGAGTTTGCGTACAGCAACAGCTACCAATCCAGCATTCAGATGGCGCCATATGAGGCTTTATATGGTAGAGGGTGTAGATCTCCGATTGGTTGGTTTGAGCCCGGCGAGGCTAGGTTGTTGGGGATAGAGGTTGTCCAGGATGCCTTAGATAAGGTGAAGGTGATTCAGGAGAGAATTCACACAGCTCAGTCGCATCAAAAGAGTTATGCGGACCGGAAGGTCCGAGATGTATCTTATTCGGTGGGCGAAAAGGTTTTGCTGAAGGTTTCGCCTATGAAGGGCGTTATGAGATTTGTAAAGAAAGGAAAGCTGAGTCCGAGGTTCATTGGCCCTTTCGAGATACTTAGGAGGATTGGAGAGGTTGCCTATATGCTTGCTTTTCCACCCAGCCTATCGGGAGTTCATCCGGTATTTCACGTGTCTATGCTCTGGAAGTATGTTGGGGACCCATCTCATGTGTTGGACTTCAGTACAGTTCAGTTAGATGATGACTTGACTTATGATGTGGAGCCTGTAGCTATTTTGGGTCAACAGGTTCGAAGATTGAGGTCTAAGGATATAGCGTCAGTGAAGGTGCAGTGGAGAGGTGAGCCCGTGGAGGAGGCTACTTGGGAGGCCGAGTGGGAGATGCGGAGCAGATATCCTCACTTGTTTGAGACTCCAGGTATGTTTCTTGACTCGCTCGAGGACAAGCGTTTGTTTTAGTTGGGGAGGATGTGATGACCCGACCCGTCGTCTCATGTAATTCCATCCCATTTTCCCCATTATATGCTTATTCATGTTTCAACATGTGTATTTGGTGAATTTGGGTCAATTCGGATCAAGTTTGGTAGGAAATTGGACAATTAGTCTCTTTAATAAAGGATTAGTTTGAAAAAAGTCAACCGGATGTTGACTTGTGAGTTAGAGGGCTCGGAATTGATTTTCGGTGGTTCATTTAGCTTCGGGAGATGATTTGTGACTTATGAGTGCAATCGGAATTGAATTTGGAGGTCCGATGTAGAATTAGGCTTGAATTGGCGAAGTTTGAATTTTGGCGGATTCCGGTTGATAGGTGATATTTTGATCCGAGGGTCGGAATGAAATTCCGAGAGTTGCAGTAGCTTCGTTAGGTGATTTTGGATATGTCTGCAAATTGTCAGGTCATTCGGACGTCGTTTGGTCGGGTTTTTGATCGAATGTGCAATTCGGAAGTTTTTTAGAAACTTACGCTTTGATTTGATGAAAATTGAGGATTTTGAAGTTAACGATAGTGTTTTGATGATTCGAACAAGTTTGAATAGCGTTATAGGGCCTCGGGGTGATTTCGGGTGGTTAAACGACGAATTTGGATGTTGGTTGCAGGTCTGGTGTATATGGCTTCTGGTATTTCCGCATCTGTGGAAAAGGAGCCGCATAAGCGGTTCCGCAGATGCGGATGTTGTGTCGTAGAAGCGGTCCTCGATGGACCTGACCAATTCCGTAAAAATGTAAGTTTGTACGCGTAAGCGGGACCGCATAAGCGAAAATCGCTGAAGGATTTTAATGAATCAGTGTTCGCGGATTTCAGAAATACGAAAACATTTTAGACTTCGGGAAGAAGCGATTTTGGGCGATTTGGAGAGGATTCGAAGGAGATTCCATCAGGTATGAACTTATAGCCTCGAATTATGTTGTTATAGTGTAAAAACATGGATTAACACTAAAAATCCAAGGATTTAAAGGGTAAAAATGGAGGTTAGGGCTTGAAACCTAAGAAAGTGTAAAATTAGAATTTGAGGGGTCAAATGGATTCCGATTTTGATGAATTTGATATGGGTAGACTTGTGGCGAGACGAGGAGTCCGGTGATGTGAATTTCGTAATTTTTTGAGACGTGGACCCGGGGCTCGGGTTTTGCCAATTTCGTATTTTTGAGTATTTTTCGAGTTCTTTCGTTTGGGTTATGTCCCATTAGCATATTAAAATGTATTCCTTATGGTTTTGATTAGATTCGATGCGTGAAGAGGTGGATTCAAGAGGAAAAGGCTTAGCGGATTAGTCTCGTGACCGGTTTGAGGTGAGTAATAGATGTAGATGATGACCTGAGGGTTTGAAACCCTGGTATATCACACTGTGACGCTATATTGAGGCGAGACACGTACTCTACGGTGAGTGCGGGGTCAATTGTGATTGAGGACTGTGGCCTAGTCCGACCAAGTGATGTTGTACTATATCATTGGCTAGAAATTAGCTGGTAAACCTCATACTTGGATGGTTATGGATATATGATTGGGCTGCATGCCGGTTATTTGGATCCCGTAGGAATTATTATCACTGTTTCCATGATGTATAACATGTTTTCATGATATCAGTCGTGAGTTAAATATCGTCTTGGAATGGCTAGTAAAATTCTAAGGTTTTAAACACCTAATTATAATTTATGATAATTGGAACTAAAAATGGTAAGTTTGACTGTGCCCGTGTGGCTTGCATGCATATAGCTGGACTGATAGTGGATCGGGTTGTACGCCGCAGCAGTGTGATATTGATATTGCGCTTGGGCTGTAGGAGCCCCTTCGGAGTCTGAACCCCCCACAGTGAGCGCTGGGTACCCAATGGATCGGGCTACGCGCCGTAGCGGTCATGTGCATATGCATTGCATCCATGCATTGATATCTATTTGATTTATCTGTCTCAACTTGTTGTATTACACTGTTAAATATGTAGGTGTAATGGTGTAGCTTCACATTGTTGTATTTTCGGGATTTCTTGCTATCAGCCATTATACACGTCTATTACCACTGAGTTCGAAGTACTCACTTTACTCCCTGCACCATGTGTGCAGATTCAGGTACCTCGAGAGCTTAGCTGAGTTACCTTGCTGTTTCAGAGTATTACCAGAGTTGTCGAGGTAGCTGCCTGACGTCCGCAGGACACGACTCCTCCTCTATCCCTTTATATTTTTCTGCAGTTTGAAACATTGGTATTACTGAAGTCTTGTTACTTTGTATTTGGTAGAGGCTCTAGACTCATGACCCCTAGGTCTTTGGGAGATTATTCAGTATTGTTTGATATTCGGATTATTTCTACCTACCAGTTAAATTTTTAGCTTCACTATTATTAAATGATATTTAATACATTGGTTTTGAGCTTCATGCTCGGGTTGAGATTGCAAATGGTCGGGCTTGCCTAGCAATTATGTTAGGCGCTATCACGACCGGGATTGGGGTCGTGACAAGAACAAAGCAAAATAACTAAATCCTGGCAAGGAAGCAACAACAATATGTTCAAACATACCGGCAAGGGAGATAATCAATATACTCAAAACATCCCGGCAAGGGAATAATCACATCTCTTTCAATTACGTTCATTTCTTACTTTATAATCAAGTCAGAAATCGAGCCAAACTCCAAGGAGTTTACAAATCATAATTCCTTCGCATTCTCTTTATATCATATAGAAACCATCAATTAACAAGGAGGAGTCACTACCGAATTCCAAATAAGCAGAAATAAGGACTCACGGTCATGCTAGACACCAGTGTATAGATACTCGTCACCATGCCTATACACCGTACTCAACATTTAGCAATTAGCAAATAATACTCTAATCCTATTCCCTCAAGCCAAACTTAGATCAAACACTTACCTCAAATGCTCCAAACTCCACTCAAACCTCTAGTATAGCTTTACCATTCGAACTTACCACAAAACCGCTCGAATCTAGTCACAAATTACTTGAATGTATCAATAAATGCTAATTGAATCAATTTGAATGCATGAAAATGAATTTCTCAAAGGTTTACTCAAAAATTCCCAAAATGCCCCCGGGCCCACGTGGTCAAAACCCGTGGTTCGAACCAAATTCCGGTTACACATTCCCCCACGAGTTCATATCTATGATTTGTTTCGGAATCGGAACTCAAATTGAGGTCCAAATCCCCAATTTTAAGAAAACCTAGGTCCTACCCATAATCCCTATTTTCACCCATGGAAATCCTTGATTTTAAGATAAAAACATGTTTAATGATGTTAGAGATTGAAGAAATTAAGTAAAAGTTGACTTACAAATGATTTGGAAGAAGGTTTGTGCTTGAAAAATTGCCTATGGAGTGTTTGAGTTGAAAGAATGGAGAAAAGTGTTGAAATTCGACTAAGTATTAATCTGCTGAGTCTCTGATGTCGCAATTGCGAACAGGGGTTCGCAATTGCGAACCCCGACCAAAAAGTGAGAATTACAAACTCTGCTTCACATTTGCGAAGCCAGGCCATGAACGAGACCTTCGCATTTGCGAACATGGTCTCGCATTTGCGAGCCCCTCACGTCGCAATTGCGACTGGGAACTTCGCGTTTGTGAAACTAGGCAGGCCTGGTGACTTTTGCATTTGCGAGCCAAACCATCGCATTTGCGATAGTGCCCGAGTTTCCCAGACTTCGCAATTGCGAAACAATGCTCGCATTTGTGAGCTCGCAATTGCGAGTCCTCCCTTCGCATTTGCGAAGATCACAGAAGCCAGCATACCGGATTTTAAAAAAATGGAAAAAGCAATCCGATGCCTATCCAAAACTCACCCGAGCCCCCGGGGCTACAAACCAAACATGCACTCAACCTCAAAAACATCATGCAGGCTTACTCGTGCGATCAAATCGCCAAAATAACATCGGATTAAGCCTCAAAATCCATGATTTTCTTCTAAGTTTCCTAAACTTTCAAATTTGGAACTTATAGTCTGAAACCCGTTTTCAACCAAACTTTACAGAAAGCACTTAACACATATTTAAGACCTGTACCGGGTGTCGGAACCAAGAGATTTGATCCTTGGAGAGAAATTGATTCTTTCCAAGAATAAGGTCATACATCAACGACTATGATTACGGGATCCTTGATTGATGTTCCATATATGCTTCCCAAGATCTTGCACCTTCTGGATTGGGTAAGCTTGACTTGATTGATTCCTTAAGTTTAGGCTTGATTGATTCCGTCTTGGCTTTGATTGATTACTCTAATCTAGGGTTGCTTTTCTTGATTCCTTCTATCTTGTAGTTGTCCATTGATTTCGTGATCTTTGCTAATCTCGGATTGCTTTCCTTAAGTTTCCTGATTGATTGCTTCCATCTCGTAGTTACTCCTTGATTCCTTGATCTTCTCTAATTGATTCCTTCAATCTTTGAATTGCTATCAATGAGTTCCTGCACAAATATATTATTTGCATCCTTAAAATCAAATATAACAAAATATTTCACAGGGACTATAGATTATTATGACATTACAGAAGTCAGTCCTTAGAATAAATCTACTATGAAGGGAAACTTGTTCTAACTTTCCAATCACTTCACTTTTTTCTGTTCTGGCACGTAAGATAAACACTTGAACTGTGATGTGTGTTGAACAAAATCAGATTAATTAACAGCTCGATGAGCACCAAAAGACATATAGTAATAAATTAATAATTAATTAAATTAAAACAAGGAACATGGAAGAAAATTAAGCATACCTGCCAAGATATATCTTTTTTATGATTATGTATGCGCTTAGCAACCCAACCTGCATTTAAGAGCACGATATCATATAACAAGTCTGCTTTAAGCCATCAAATTCTAATACTAGATCCGCCTCTGCCTTAAGGGTTTTGTCTCCATAAATAAGGATAGATAGTTTGCATAATCTGATCAAATGAGGAAGTATTAAAAACTAGAAAAAATTGCCCAAGTTCAAACAGGCATTACTTAAGGAGATTGAATTTTTTTAGACTTGCAATGAATGACAAACCCGAATCTGCTTTGTCTATGAACAAGGCAGCTATAAGTATTGCAACTACGTATAAATCTTATAAAAGTTTCATCCTGGCTCAGGATAAATGCTGGCGGTGTGCTTAACACATGCATGTCTGCAGGTAAGTGGTGTTTCTAGTGGCGCATAGGTGAGTAACGTATAAATACATGCTTTTGGAGGGGAAGAACAGCAGGAAACGACAGTTAACACCCCGTAGTTGGGAGGAGCAAAAGGAGAAATCTTCCCAAAGGAGGGGCTTGTGTCTCATTGGCCAAAAAGTGAGAAAATAGTTGGCGCTGATCAATAGGTGATCCTAGAGGATGATCAACCACACTACGACAGGGCCCAAACTCTTATGGGACAAACGTAGGAAGGATCGGAGTGACTAATGCGTGTAAAACATAAACCAAGAAAGCTACATACCAAAACTCCCAGCAAAGTGCCTGCAAGAAACAGATATAGAAAACTTCCAGTGAACAAAAAGGCAACTAATCCTTGAGTTGATGTTGGAGAGATCCAACTTCTGGATTGTATTAAAAAGCACCACAGATCATGTGGCATCATTTACGACTCCTTCCCCAAAGACTGGACTGTAGAGTACAGGCGTCTCATCCTGATTATGGCGATTGTCAGGATTTGTGGCAAAATCCTAATGATCCCCAGGTTTTTTCTGCAACAATCGTCAGGATTTTCCCACAAATTAATCCTGACGGATCACCAAAATTTTTAGCATAGAAGACTGAATTACTAGTGCTTCAAAATTTCGGTTATTACCAGAATCGCTGCCAAAATATCTGATATCCGTGTTTTAAATTTTTGATTGGAGACTATTTTCTCAAGACATTTTTTAACGAGGTCAAAACTTAAACAATGATCCAAAAAAGGTCCATTTTGCAAAGCATTATCTTTTTTAAGTTGATTGAATAGCAAAACTGAGAAAGCAGGGCATACCAAATAATATGATGGTGAAAGATATCAATGTGCCAACAGCACCAAACAACATATATAATGGTCATAAAATTCCTGAAAAACTGCTTCTTTTTCACCTGGAAACTGATAACGTGAAAATACTTATCTGCAACTTGACAGAATATAGAAATGGCATACTTTTATTTTCTTTCTCTTCTGTCTATTTGTCAGTAATCCAATAACAGCAGCAGGCAATAAGAGGTGAACATCCCGAGTCTAATGCATCAACACTTTAAAAGGAAAGATGCCAAAAAGAACATGTGACATTAATTCTGAAATTAGACCATATATCCCACAATCAAAGCAGCGCCAAAAATGATAGCTTCGCCTCTGGCACCACTTAGGTGTAGAGTTCAAATCTTACAACAGCATTCCCTCTTAAATCTAGGTCGAAGATGAGGCAATATTATGCATGTATATGTGTGATGTTTGTGAACAGACAAAAGATGCAGCCTAGTGGTTATAACGTTAACTCTGCACCGCTTAGGTGCAGAGTGCAGAGTTTAAATCTTACTAATGGCCTTCCCTCTTATAGCTAGTACAGTAGGCATACATACTAAAGAACTCACTGATAGCAAGAGCAGTGACAATCACAATGCACCTCATATTTTGGCACAATAAACATGTGTTCTTTTTGCCAATAGTGCCATCCTCCTTTACTCTAGCTTAAAAGAACACAACCGCGGGGACAACCCGTCTATACAACCAGCAAGGAGGATGGCACTATTGGCAAAAATCCACCAAGAATAAACAAAAAACACAACAACAAGATAAATCATATATCAAAACCAATTGTGACATCAGAAAGCATCCAAATCACATTTGACAACTAATCTGAATCAGTCAAACTATTTGAAGAAATTCTTTTCTTTTCCTAAAAGAAGTTCCAAGTGTGCTAAAATAAAGTGTTTAACTTCTAAACACTAACATTGTAACAAAACTTTTACATTACCTAAGAGTTAGTCGATCAATCAATTTTATACTTTGATCAATTTTAAGCAAAAACACTACAAAATTCCTCTCAAATCCCAGAAACTGCAACACCAAAATAGCACCTCAAAATACTATATAAGCCACAAGAAATAGACCAAACTTACTGGAACTGCACCTCCGAATATGAGTTTCCATAAAATCTGGTAGCATTAAGAATGTCAACTTCCACTTCCTGATTATATGAAGAGTTTTCACATGTTAGTAATAGTATTTCTTGAAAGATTTACAAAACTTTCAAAACTAATTAGCAAACAATTCAACCCATGCTAGAGGTTTCCCTCCTTTTGCTTCACTTCCTTCTTTCCCATCATAGCAGAGAGTCCAAAAAAGAAGAAGAGAGTACTCATCACATTTTTTGAATTAGTAGGTAAAGATATAGCATATCGCTCTGCAAAGAAAATTACAACAGAGTAAAAGAAAAGGAGTGAAATAGCATGGAGAAATGCATCTTTAGCCTTAAAAGTTGATTTACACTAGTGAAATAGCATGGAGAAATGCAAAGAAAATTAAACTGGTCAAATTCCGCCACACAAAATGAAATGAAAGAGGTAATAAGTCCGTCTATACTCACATATTTTCCCATCAATCTCCAACTTATAAACAAGGAGCTGAATCCTGTCTTCTCCCATCATATCTTCAACATATTGCTTAATCTTCAAAGCAGATGCTTCAAGTTCAGGGATCCTATACAGTACAATAGTTTTTAATGAACAAATATCCCCGAAACTAGGGGGAATCTCCTCAAGCATATGACATTCCGCCAGTCGTAATTTCTCAAGGGCAGGAAAGGATTCCTCTCCAACCTCCCACATAAGAATATTCACTCGCTTCAATGTCAAACATTTTAGATTCTGGAAGGTCTCTTCCTCTCCCAGGTTCCATTCTTCCCCCTCGATGATTGTGTCTTCAAGGTACAGATCTTCCAGCTTGGGTAGTCTTCCTATTGTTGATAGTGAATCGGATGTCAGAGAAAACTCAGACAACCACAATATTTTCAAACTCAGAGGGAAGTGAAAATCCCACTGTCGATTTGTCGCTACAGACGGTGCACTATCATCTGTATTTGAACTTTCAAAAGTTACATCGAGGATTTCTAATTCATTCAGGAAGTCTAATTTCGGGAACCAATATTGCTCTGTTGAACAATCCCATGATTCCTTGAGAATAAATTCAAGCTCTTGAAGATTGGGAAACCTTTTGAAAATATCCTCTGTGTCTTTCGAATAGGAAAGCTTGAGTCCCAGTAATAATCTCAAGCTCTCTAACTTTGAGTCCTCTACTATCAATACTGGTTCATCTGTATCCAAATAAAAGAAAGAACAATTACGTATACCGCACACTCGCAACTTTACAAGATTCCAAATTGTCGGTAATAGTACCAAGGGTGGTCCGTCATTTTTCACCCCCAAATTTTCTAGATTCCAGAGATTTGAAAAAGACAAAGGCAGAAATTTAACTTCTGTTTTAATGCTTAAGAACCTCAAATGAACCAATGTGCATATTTCATTCAGCAAAGCATCATAAACCTTGATAAAAGGGCTATTTAGTACCAACACTCTAAGAAGCGTCAAGTGTCTTAGGTGACATATATCATAAAGACTATTGTCCAGCTTCTGTCCATATATACTCAAAGAATAGAGGTGTTTACCAGAATGCCTTTTCGTTTTTGAATCGAACAAGACAAAATTGTTATGCCCAAAGTTCTCCTTATCATATTCAATGGTCATTTGACGTGGCATCAAATCTGAAGAAGAAGATGATGGAGCACTTGAAGTTATCAAGTCAAATAACTTTTCCTCTCTTGCTTTTATCCAACAAAAGTCATGCACAAGATCATGAATTTGGCAAGTCCGTTCGTTACCCATCTCATTGAAAGAAATAACCAAGCTACTGGAAATTAGATCATCCAAATAAACATCCATCACTTCTTCCACATTATTCATCTTTGTGCATTCCGCGAATCCTTCGGCACGCCACAAACTTTTCAAAAGTTGGACTGAAATTTCTGTGTTCGTTTGATAACTTGCAAAGCTAAGTAAGAACGACTTTAAGGGATCAGGTAAATGGTCATAACTTAATGCTATAACCTTCATCACGTCCACTTCATTCTGGAAAATGAAGGAATGCAAATTATTTAGAACTTCAAGCCAATCAGTCTTTTTTTTTCCTTCTCAGCAATGACTCCAGCAATTAGATTAACCACCAAAGGAAGCCCTTTACAATTTTGGACTATTTCTTTTCCAGCATCCAATAGTTCATCAGGGCAGCTTTCATTTTCAAAGACCTTTTTCTCTATTAACTCCCAACTTTCTTCTGGTCTTAGAAATCGAAGGTCAAGAGGATCACTATGGGATTGTGCATGCAAAGCCACATTCTTATCTCGGGTTGTCAAAATAATTCTACTTCCTTTCGTAGCTTCAGGAAAAGGTCTTGTTAACTCATCCCAGGCTGCAGTATCCCACAAGTCATCTAAGACGATAAGGAACCTCTTTCCAAACAGATGTTTCCGTAGCTCATTAGCAACATCAATATTATCTCTGTATTTTGAAGCAGAGCCAGTAACTTGATTAAAAATTTCCTCGAACAAGTTCTTCTCGTCATATTTTTTATCAACTCTACACCATGAATGAATGTCGAAATGACTAGAAACTGACTTATCATTATACACTTTGTACGCCAAAGTAGTTTTACCCGAACCTGGTGTACCAGTGATCGAAATGACATCTAGCATTTTCGGTCCATTGGTGAGCTTATTAATAATCAAATCTATCTCCTCTTTAAAACCTACGATTGTTTGAACAGTTGTTAAAGACTTCCTTTCCACATACTTGGTGGGAGAATTCACAACAATGACGCCTTTGTTCTTTGGAATCTTCTCAAAGAAATTAGGGACCTCTTCTTTGGTAAGCTTGATCTTTTTTACGACAAAAGGAAGTGAGAAAATAAGATGTAAGAGACCATTATCTCGTACAATAATTGAATCAATGACATCTTTTGCCTCATATGCCAAATCTAGAACACGTGCCGAGAGATATTTATACAATTCTTGCTCAACATTTATCAAAAAAGATCTTATGAATTCTAGATCTTCTTTCACCAGCTTAATTTCTTCCTTTATCAATGCAACTGAATAAGCATTGGAATTGAGCAAATCATTCAAGTGCATGAGTAGAAGATGCATAAAGAGAGATCCATCACTCATAGGGAAGCAGAGTTGAGACGAGTCTGGGGCTTTTAAGTAAATATGTTTGAGATCTCCTTTCATGAGTTCAATATTTTCCATCAAGTCCAAAGTTGCATGGTGTTTTCCATTGGTACTCTCTTCATTTCTTGAATTCTCTTCTAAATCGCGAACAAGAGTTGATACCTCTATGATAAGTTCTCCAACACGTGCCAAGAGATCAAACAATTTGTCACGATGAATAAACTCCTTGGGCATATTAGTAAGAACGATTAATAGGAACTCTATCATGACAAGAATATTTCGAGCCCATGAAGTGTTAGCGTTAATTACATTCACCACGCGCTCTTGTAGATGAATCAAATATCCTCTAAGAATGTCTAGATGGCTTTCTAGGAGCTGCTTAATGAAGCATCCAACTTCTCTTGACGCTGAAACCCTCAAATTTGTATAACATATGTGCATAACCTGCAATTCAATTGGAACAATCTTCAAGATTAGATGTGCTAGCTCGAGGAGTCGAGAATGTCCTTGAATCCGACTATCCCAAAGGAAAAGTCCTATTCTCTCAGCCATAAGTTGAAACTGAGGTAAGAAATATTCAATAATCTCATGCTCAACGCAACCATTCACTTTCAACCCATGGAAATCTTTTATGTTGCCACATATATTTTGAAGAATTTCATATTCAGTCACCGATGGAAAAACATGTTCAGCATTATACTTGGATAGATGGTAGAGATTCGAGAGGAGGAAGAGAAAATGCTCCTCAGTCATGGTGGCACCTGATTCAGAACGACGACGTGAGCTGATACAATCATCCATATTATCCAAAAGGCAAGGAAGGGCATAATGCATGCCATATTTAAACTGGTCGTCGTCAACATCATTCAGAATTGATCGAAGCAGAGCTCTAAGCCTGTGTCCTTTGCGAGTCACGACATCTTCATATTGCTTCAAATCGGAATAAGAAAGCTGGACAAATGTACAAATAAATGCAATCTCCAATTTCAGCGCTTCAATTATATCCTCGTCAAGAGCTATTTGACTCTCTTCATACTTGAAGCTCTCTATGAAATCCAGAACATTGCCAATGTCCTCACGAAGAGCAGAAAATGATACCTGCCAAAAGACCATATGTTTTTAGCTCGCTACTTGAATTTAGAGAATAGCAAGAAACCAAATATAAGCAGCATTGCTTCTGGAGATTTGGAGCAGAAGTACAACTGCCGAACTGTTCAATTAAAAAAAATTGACCTTATAACTAAAGCAGCATTGCTTCTGGAGATAAATACCAGTTTGTTTTGTAACTTGAAGAAAAAAACAGAGGAGAAAGGGGTTCAAATTATTTAAAGAGTGGGTATATGTTAAATTGGGGCAAACAAATAGGACGCCGCAATTTTTACTGTATAGGTATGAATTATAATTACTTTTCAAGTGGGTAATATCGGGTAATTATTTTGGCCTTGAAAAGCACTATGCATTAACCGATTCATTCCGACCTATTAATCAGCCCAAATGTAACCCATGAAACTCATCCAAAACAAAGGTCTCAACATAGCTTATATACAAATTTACTTAGTTGCCCCAATATTAATTTTTTTTTTTTTGGTATTTTTTTTTGTACCACC
>MU733183.1:18896-44611 GCA_026770625.1 Nicotiana glauca
CCCTACCCCTCCCCCCAGCACAAACCCCCTCAATTTCTTTAATTAATATTTTTAATTTTATATTTTTATGTTATTCTGCACTACCCACCCACCCCGCTAACCCCCTTAATTTTCTTTTTACTTTTTTTTGTATTTTTAATTTTTTGCACCAACTCCCCCCTCCCCCCGCGCAAACCCCAAGATGCCACTGGATCAACTCCTAAGGGAATTCCTTACCAAGAAAAAGAGGGAGAGGAGCGAGAGACTTTCCCTGAAACCAAGCAATCCTAAGTCCGTTTAGTCCTTATAAATTACCTAAATTGTACGTCAACTGCACCTAAAAGGGACGCCCGAGTCAGGGCAACTCTCCCATGACCATGATTAGTATAGATCATACCTTTGCCAAGATAACCTTTGAGGTACCTCAAGATCCTGTATACTACATGTGGGTGTGCTTGACAAGGAGCATGCATTCGGATTCTCCTTAAGGCACCATGTTGAGTAGGGATTTGAATAGAAACTCTATTTTGGGGCTCAATGTTGCTGGACTCTACTCCTCTCCCAGGGCTCGCTCAATTTTTTTTTCATTTTTCTGCACTACCCCCCACCCCACCCACAAAATACGTTTCAATTTACAAATTTTACGGTATAAGATATTTTTTATGGAAGATGAGCATAGTTTTAAATCATGGGTCAAGTTGGGCGGGTTGGGCTATCACCTAACCCATCTTAGCCCAAGTATACTTTGGGATAGGTTGGGCAATGACCCATTTATTGACCTAACACATCTTTATCCACCCAAATTCAGCCCAATCCGCTCATTTGCCACCCCTATTAAAAGTGAGTACTGTTGATATATCTAACAAACTCTGGTCATAAAATTTAATGGGAACAATAAATAAATAAAAAAGAACTAAAAGAAACTCATAGTTGGAGGTGCAATTTTTACGGTTCCTGTTATTTTAGTCTATTTATTCTGGCTAGTGTTGTAGTTTGCGGTGCATTTTCTACCATTTTGCCCTACTTATGATGTGTGGTGTAGTTTTAGTGTTGCAATTTTTGAAATTTGACCAGACTTTCCCAGTGTTTCTACCTAAATCTTCTTTTCTCAAAGTTGGCTAAACTTAACAAACACACTCATTTTGGCATACCTAAAGTAGCAAAACTACTATGGAATATAAAGTTATAACAAGTTCACAACTCTTCACCTCATGTGTTAGCTTTTGTGATCAACATCAGACAAATTCGTGATGAAGTGATGAAAACTAGTCTCTCCTCATTTTGATTTAGTGCAACAATTGAGTTGGGTGGTTGAGCAACAGGGATGGAGCACTACAAGAGAATGGTGCTTTAGCGAGGGGAAATTTGGTCGTTAAAAGTCCAATTCCGGTCGTTATAAGTTATTAACGACCGAAAAGAATCCGGTCATCACCGGTCGTTAAAAGTCCCGACGTTAAAAGTTAACGATCGGTTTACAATCCGGTCGTTAAAGGATCTTTAGCGACGACATAATTTTTGGTCGTTAAACTTACTTTTTAGCGACAGAATTTTTCCCTCGCTAATTTGTTATCAGGTCGTTAAAATGCTTTAACGACAACAATGTATTAAGTCAATTCAAGTGCTTTTAACGATCGATATTCCCTTCGTTAATTGTATAATTACTTTTAACAACCAAAATTCTTTTCGTTAATAGTCATTTACCTATTTGAGAAACCTGTCGTTAAAGAGTTTTAATGATCACATTTTTCTTCGCTAATATGAAAATGTAATGAAAATTTAAATTACGTGAATAGAAATAATTATTTATAAGCTTTCATACACCCTCAACAATATTGGAAAATAAACCAAATGCTTGATATATTGTTAATTCAAAGAATTAAAGTATCATATTTGTGAAAGCAGTACAAATAAAATCACATAAAGGATGAACTAGTAGTTTACAATAGGTTAGAGGGGAACAAATTAAGTAAGATCATCTTCCTCGAGCTCCTTAGCCTTCAATGTTTCTTTCACTCTTAGAAGTGTTGTCCTCCAAGCATCCTGTGGAGTGAAGATATTTAAGTAGATTGTAGAAAATTGATGTAAAATTACAACATAGTAATATCCAGATAGGAAATATATTTAGATGCAATAAAACCAAAATATAGTAATTAAACATGAGTGGTTATGCTACAGTTACATAAAACACAAACAATTAAATTAAGCACCCTAAAGAGAGATCTGCAGCTTTGTTTAGAGAAATGGTCCTTTGTGCAAATGACCAATCCCCAAATCTTGAAATCTTCTTAAAGTTTAATCTTGGACTATTATTATTAGTGGCTGAAACATTTCTTATTTGATTTCAATGGAAGGAACATGTTAATGAAATAGCTATTAAAACTACTGATCGCAACAAGGAAGGACAACTGCTTGGTAAGGAAGATATTGCTACTGCACGGGCTGGGGATAAATTAGAAGCATGTTCAAAACATGGGCAACAACCAAAAAAGGATCGCGGCACAATTTTGCAAGCTGAAATTTCCAATTGTAATCATATATCTGAGAAAGAGGTTGCAAAATCTGAGAAGCAGCATGCACTAAACGCCACAGTTGGTCCTAAAGAGCAATCTCTTGCTGGTAGAAGTCAATTGGGTAGTGGATTCTCTCATAGGACTAAAGCCACTTCCTCCAGCTTAGATACAAACTTTTCCTCTAAGTTGAAAATGAGCTATGAGGCAGCTGTTAATTCTGACTCGGGTTCAGACAGAAAATCCAGCAGGAACTCATTCACTGCCATGGTTTCCAGAGACAGACCAGCTTCTAAAGACCAGCAGTTACTATTGTACAACTAGTATGAACAACTCATATCATCAAAATAATGGCAGTTTGGGACAAAATTGGAGCTTCTTGGTATCAATATCATAGATTGGAGCTCCTTGGGTCAATCTAAAACTACAGATGATGTTCATACTACTACAGCCTTGGCAAGGCTTTATAAGGCTGTAAACGGTGCTAATTTTAGGCATAATCAACAAGCTGATATGACTGCCTCAGGAGCTAGAATAAATATACAAGAGGAGGTTTTGAATAAAGCAAACACTGATAATAATCAACAAACAGTAGCAGGGGCAGGACATGTTGAAGCATCTATAAATGTTCCAGCTACTGTAGGTTCAGATTTGGAGGTTGTTGTTGCATTGAATGCAACTGCGGATCGAGTTGCATCTAGGAACTTTAATATAGGTGAAGTTGCATATGTTGCATCAGTGAAAAGACCAGCAGGTATTAAGAGGGTGGATCATACTACTAAGGAAGGACCTTCACTAAGAAGATTTAGGGGGAACAGTGACCACCAATTCCCTGCGGCTTTGGTCATAACTAGGGGAATAGGGATATGCACCACTTGAAGCCATATGAGAAATGGAACATTACATATATATACATATATACTATATCTAAGAAGACGAGAAACTACAGAATCAGTAAAACACTCATAATAACAAATAAAGGATTAGAAAATTGCTTCAGCTGACTTACTTTTTCAAGGGATGATTCAATCTATTGATCACTTGAAGATGGTGATAAAGGCTGATCAAACACTATCTTTGCAAGTTGTGTGTATTTACTCCCTACGTCATCATATTTATCCTCTAGTCCTTCCAAACGTCATTTTAGTGATTCATTTTCTTTTAAAGTAGCATTCAACTTTTCCAACAATGCACCTTTAGAGGAGTTACCACCTTTCAACTCCTTAGCAGTTATCCCACCACCAAATCCAACTACATGACTCTTTTGTTGAGGTCCTAAGCACCTTTCTACAACCTCAATGTTTGTAAGAGACGATTTAGATTGCACCAATTCTTTGATTTGATCTTGTAAAATAACAAATTATTTAATTAAAATAATACAACACAATAAATAAATAATATAAATTGAAATCTATCAATAAACATACATATTTCTCACTGGTTTCAGGTTCGACAAGCTTGTTGTTCTTCTTACGAGTCTCAAAAACAATAGTTTCCATATATGGTGGATTACCATCTTTACCTCCCTTCACATTACAATAAACAAGTCAAAGAAATTTTTGTAACAAAGATGAGGTTTCTTAATAGAACTATAAGATTTACTCACCAATTCATAAATGATCTCCCTAATCGGTTTACTACCCGTATGATGAGGCATACTCAACTTAGACCTATTGACTGAGTTTCTTGTACTTGTCTCCTAAATTAACAATATACCGGAAAAATTCTGGTTAGCCACTTAATATAACACAATGTTAAAAAATATCTATGAAATCATATCTTAAATTTTTCAGTAAAAAAATGCTCTTTGACCAGCCATACCCAATCACTCTTGTCTACCCCATGTGGCACATCTTTTATAGCATAACGAAATGTCACGACCCAAACCCCGGTCGTGATGGCGCCCAACACCTTGTTAGGCAAGCCCGATCATTCGAACACTCTCAACACAAAATACGAAGCCCCTTATTAATTATTTAAATTTAAAACATCAATTAAGCAAAATTTCAACCTGTGATAACAATAAAAACAGTGCGGAAACCACAATAAAGTCCATACAGCCCCTATTAGATCTGGTGTCACGAGTTAGTGCCTCTAGATACAACTGAGCAACATCCTATACATATGAAAGTCTAGATGCGGAAGTAAAAGAAAGACGAGAGGAGAAATCGGGTCCTGCGGATGCCAGGCAGCTACCTCGATGACTCCACCAAATGAACTAGGCAGCAGCAACAAACTCAGCTATGCCTCTGGGATCCCTATATCTGCACACAAGGTGCAGGGAGTAAAGTTAGTACTCCCACTCTGTGAGTAATAGCAATAAATAACAACTAAAAGTAAGAATTCTTGTAGAAACACTACACAGTTCTATAACCAACAGTAAAGGCAGTAAACAACATCTGATCAGCGAAAACAGGTAAAAATCTCTCAAGGTCCGGCAAATTACCACCACTGTTGCGGTGCGCAGCCCGATCCTTACATAATACTGCTGCAGCGTGCAACCCAATCCAATAATAGTATATACTGCTGCGGCGCGCAACCTAATCCAATAATAATAGTCGACTGCGCTCACTGGGGGTGTGCAGACTCCGAAGGGGCTCCTACAGCCCAAGCGCTATAATACTGCGGCGTGCAGTCCGATCCATATACTATATCACTGCGGCGTGCAGTCCGATCCATATACTATATCACTGCGGCGTGCAGTCCGATCCATATAATATACTACTGCGGCATACAATCCGATACATATATGTATATATAAATATGTTTCTGCGGCGTGCAGTCCGATCCATATATGTATATGTGTATATACTGTTGCGGCATGCAGTCCGATCCGGTGTATATCAAATACCCTCACTATGGGGTCCTTGACCCCTCTCGGTCAATATAGACTTGTCCTCTCGGGCCCACTCATCTAAGACATGGTTTCCAACCCTAGGTATTTCTCATTTAGAGTGCAAATTGCTAAGACTGGTTCATATTATGTTTTACTGTTAAGAATATGACTGAGAGTATGATTTCAATAGGTAAAGTGAGGTCAATTAGCTCAACATGCTCCCTAAAGGTTCTACAGATCGGCACAAGGCCCCAAACATGGCAACTAGCCCCAAATATAGTGATATTAACTCAGTCTCAGTCAAAAGTACAGTAGAGTCATCAATCGGGATGGACCGAGTCCGAATCCCCAACAGTAGCATCACCACGCTCATCATATAGCGCGTATCTTATCTCAACATAGCACTACATAGTGCAAATACGGGGTTTCAAACCCTTAGTACAGCATTTATAACCATTACTCACCTCAAGCTGGTCGAAATCCTAGCTCGCCTTGCGCTTCCCTCGCAAATCGACCTCCTCGTGCGTAGAATCTGACCAAAACCACAAGGAATATGTTATAATAAGCTATGGGGCATAACCCAATTGAAAGAACTCGAAAAACACTCAAAAACACAAAGTTGGCAAAACCTGAGCCCCGGGCTCACTTCTCGAAAAATTACGAAATTCACACCACCTCCCCAATCCTCCTAAGGATCTCAAAGGGGCCAATGAACCTCAGACTCAACTTTTCTTTCTTTCCAAGTCTTATGAAGCCCTTCATAGGTGAAACCTTCAACAAGACCTTCTCGCCCACTACATAAGATATAGCTCGAACCTTCCAGTCCGCATAACTCTTCTGACGCGACTGAGCTGTGCGAAGTCTCTCCTGGATCACTTTCACCTTATCTAAGGCATCCTGGACCAACTCTGTCCCCAACAACTTAGCCTCGCCAGGCTCAAACCAACCAACTGGAGATCTATCTCCCGTATAAGGCCTCATATAGCGCCATTTGAATGCTGGATTAATAGCTGTTGTTGTAAGCAAACTCTGCAAGATTCAAGAAATGAGCCCAAGAACCTCCAAAATCAATAACACAGGCACGCAACATGTCCTCCAATATCTAAACGGTACGCTCAGACTATCTGTCCGTCTGAGGGTGAAATGATGTGCTAAACTCTACCTGCGTACCTAACACTCGCTGAAAAGTCCTCCAGAACTGAGAAGTAAACTGAGTACCCCTATCTGATATGATGGAAACTGGGACCCTATGCAACCGTACAATCTCCCGGATGAAAATCTCTACTAACTGCTCCGAATAATAGGTAGTACACATCGGAATGAAGTGCGCGGACTTGGTCAGCCGATCCACAATCACCCAAATCAAATCAAACTTCCTCGTTGTCCAAGGGAGACCACTCATAAAGTCCATAGTAATCCTCTCCCACTTCCACTCGGGAATATCTATGCACTGAAGTACCCCACCGGGCCTCTGATGATCATACTTGACCTGCTGACAGTTGAGGCACCGAGCTACATAACTCACAATATCCTTCTTCATTCTCCTCCACCAGTAATGCTATCTTAAATCCTGATACATCTTCGCGGCACCTGGATGAATAGAGTACCGCGAGCTGTGGGCCTCCTCCAACATCAACTCCCAAAGCCCATCCACATTGGGCATGTAAATCCGGCCCTGCATCCTTAACACACCATCACTATCAATAGTCACGTCCCCGGCATCATCATGCTGAACCTTGTCCTTAAGGATAAGAAAATATGGATCATCATACTGGCACTCTCTAATGCGGTCATACAAGGAAGACCGAGAAACCACACAAGCCAACACCCGATTAGGCTCCGAAATATCTAGCCTCACCATCCGATTGGCCAAAGCCTGGACATCAACTGCAAAGGGCCTCTCCCCAACTGGAATGTACGCCAAGCTACCCATACTCACCGCCTTTCGGCTTAAAGCATCGGCCACTACATTGGCCTTCCCCGGATGATACAAAATGGTAATGTCATAATCCTTGAGCAACTCAAGCCACCTCCGCTGCCTCAAATTAAGATCCTTCTGTTTGAACAAATGCTGAAGACTGCGATGATCGGTATACACCTCACAAGATACGCCATATAAGTAGTGCCTCCAAATCTTCAAAGCATAAACTATAGCAGCCAACTCCAAATCATGTACAAGGTAGTTTTTCTCATGGGGCTTCAGCTTATGAGAAGCATATGCAATAACTCTTCCCTCCTGCATCAACACACATCCGATCCCAACTCTCGAAGCATCACAATACACAGTGTAATAACCTGAAGCTGATGGCAATACCAACACTGGAGCCGTAGTCAAAGTTGTCTTGAGCTTTTGAAAGCTCTCCTCACACTCCTCGAACCACAGGAATGGAGCACCCATCTGAGTCAACCTGGTCAAAGGCGATGCAATAGAAGAAAATCCCTGAACAAACCGGCGATAATACCCTGCCAACCCAAAGAAAACTATGAATCTCCGTGGCTGAGGTCAGTCTAGGCCAACTCCGCACCGCATTTATCTTCTTCGGATCAACCTGAATACCATCGTTGGACACCACGTGCCCCAGGAAAGCCACTGAACTAAGCCAAAACTCACACTTGGAGAACTTTGCATAAAGTTTCTCCTCCCTCAATCTCTGCAATACTACTCTCAAATGTTGAGCATGCTCCTCCTGGCAATGCGAGTACACCAGGATGTCATCAATAAACACAATCACAAATGAATCCAGATACGGCCGGAACACGCTATTCATCAAATGCATGAACGCGGCTGGGGCATTAGTCAGCCCAAAAGACATAACTAGAAACTGATAATGCCCATATCTCGTCCTGAAAGCTTACTTTATAATATCATAATCCCTAATCTTCAGGTGGTGGTAGCCTGAACGGAAGTCAATCTTCGAGAATACCCTTGCCCCCTGGAGCTGATCAAACAAATCATCATTACGGGGTAGTGGATATTTATTCTTTACTGTCACCTTGTTCAGCTGCCTGTAATCAATACACATTCTCATTGTGCCATCTTTCTTCTTCACAAATAAGACCGGTGCACCCAACGGTGACACACTAGGACGAATAAACCCCTTATCTAGGAGTTCTTGAAGCTTCTCCTTCAACTCCTTTAACTCAGCTGGTGCCATACGATAGGGAGGAATAGAGATAGGCTGAGTGCCCGACACCAGATCAATACCGAAATCAATGTCCCTATCCGGTGGCATACCCGGCAGGTCCGCTGGAAACACATCTGGAAAATCCCTCACAACGGGAATAGAATCAAAGCTAGGAGTCTCAGCTCCAACATCTCTCACAAAAGCCAAATACGATAGACAACCCTTCCCAACCATCCATTGGGCCTTCAGGAACGAAATCACACTACTGGGGACATAGTCAGTCATGCCACGCCACTCAATCCTCGGAACACCCGGCATAGCCAATGTGACTGTCTTGGCGTGACAATCTAGAATAGCATGGCACAGAGATAGCCAATCCATGCCCAGAATAACATCAAAATCTACCATGCTCAATAACAACAAGTTAACTCGGGCCTCCAAACCCCCAATAGTAACAAGACAGGACCGATACACGTGGTTCACAACAATAGTATCGCCCACCGAGGTAGATACGTGCACAGGTAAAGCAAGACACCCTCGGGTCGTACCCAAATGATGAGCAACGTATGAAGATACATAGGAGTAAGTAGAATCAAGATCAAATAAAACTGAGGCATCTCTGTGGTAGACTAAAATAATACCTGTGATAACAGCATCCGAAGCAGCAGCATCTGGCCGGCGCTGAAGAGCATAGAATCGAGCCTGGCCACCACCCGATCGGGCTTCCCCTCTGGGGCGGCCCCTAGCTGCCTGACCCTCACCCCTAGCTGGCGGAGATACTGGGCCATAAGATGAGGGTTGGACCCTCTGCTGAGATGAACTGGATGCACGGCGGGGACACTCCCTCCGCATATGCCCGAACTCACCACACTCGTAGCAACTCCCGGGTGCTGGGAACTGGGACTGATGGGAACCCCTCCCGCCAAAGTGGCTAGCTGATGCACTCGACCGGGATGAACCCTGAACAGATGGGGCATGAGATGAACTCTGTGCTGGAAGTGCACTAAGAGATGACTAACTCTGCTGAGAGCCCTAATAACCCCGACCAGAAGATGACCTACGATACTCTAAGCGGGCTGGCTGAGGAGGCTTGAATGATTGACCTCTGCTCTGCTGGAACTAACTCCTAGACGGAGCACCACTGAAGCTACCAGAACCTCGAGGCCTCTTGGCCTCTCTCTCCTCTCTATCCTGACGGTGAGCCAACTCAATATCACTAGCAATATCAACTGCATCCTCAAAGGAAATACCCAGGACTCTCTCTCGGGTCATCAGAATATGAAGGTGATAGTTAAGTCCATCCACAAACCTCTTGATCCTTTCGCTGTCAGTCAGAACCATCCATGAGGCATGACGGGCTAACTCAGAAAATCTCGCTTCATACTGGGTCACAGTCATGTCTCCATGTCGAAGCCACTCGAACTGCCTACGCAGCTCTTCTCTCTGAGACTGTGGTACCCACTTCTCCAAAAAGATAGTGGAGAACTCCTGCCATGATAGCGGTGCTGCACCTGTCGGCCTACACCGCTAATATGCCTCCCACCATGTGAAGGCAGCACCAGTGAACTAAAATGCGGTGAATGCTACCCCGCTGGACTCCAAAATCCTCCCGTCCGAAGCATACGCTGACACTTGTCAAGGAACCCCTAGGCATCCTCGCCCTGAGCACCACTGAAAACTGGAGGCTGAAGCCTATTGAAGCTCTCGAGACGACGCTGCTCCTCGTCTAGCATAGCTGGGACCACAAAATCCTGAACTGGTACCACCGGCTAAGCTGGAGCTGCTCCCGGTGTCTGCAAACCCTGCATCACCTGCTCGGGTGTGCGATCAGCGGGGTCCCCTGCCTGAGAAGTAGTCGCTGTAGTGATGGCTGAGACTACCTGGGCTAGGCCAGTGCAAACTGATAGAATCTGGGCCAAGGTCTCCTGGAGACCCAGAATAACAATGGGCACTGCTGGTGCCTACACAGGTGTTGCTGGAACATCAACAACTGGAGTCTGGCCCTGAACTGGGGCAACTGGTGGGTCAACAGATGCTGCCCCGGCTACTCTGCCTCGTCCACGACCACGACCGCGTCCACGGCCTTGAGGGGGTGGTACTGGTGGTCGTCCTCCACGTCTGGTAGCACGTGTTCTCACCATCTGCGAGAGAATAGAATACAGAAGTTTAGTTCTCGGATCAACAAAGTCGCATGACAAGAATTTCAAGAATATGAAGTTTTTCCTAAAGGTTCTGCAGCCTCCCGAGGATAAGTACAGATGTCTCTATACCGATCCGCGAGACCCTAATAAAACGGCTCATCACTCGCGAGACCTAGTAACCTAGGCTCTAATACTAACTTGTCACGACCCAAACCCCGGCCGTGATGACGCCCAACACCTTGTTAGGCAAGCCCGACCATTCAAACACTCTCAATACAAAATACGAAGCCCCTTATCAATTATTTAAATTTAAAACATCAATTAAGCAAAATTTCAATCTGTGATAACAATAAAAACAGTGCAGAAACCACAATAAAGTCCATACAGCCCCTATCAGATCTGTCATCACGAGTCAGAGCCTCTAGATACAACTGAGCAACATCCTATACATATGAAAGTCTAGATGCGAAAGTAAAAGAAAGACGGGAGGAGAAACCGGGTCCTGCGGATGCCAGGCAGCTACCTCGATGACTCTGCCAAATGAACTAGGCAGTAGCAACAAACTTAGCTATGCCTCCGGGATCCCTGTATCTGCGCACAAGGTGCAGGGAGTAAAGTGAGTACTCCGACTCAGTGAGTAATAGCAATAAATAACAACTGAAAGTAAGAATTATTGTAGAAACACTACACAGTTCTATAACAAACAGTAAAGGCAGTAAACAATAGCTGAGCAGCGAAAACAGGTGAAAATATCTCAAGGTCCGGCAAATTACCACCACTGCTGCGTTGCGCAGCCCGATCCTTATATAATACTGCCGCGGCGTGCAACCCGATTCAATAATAGTATATACTGCTGCGGCACGCAACCCGATCCAATAATAATAGTCGACTGTGCTCACTGGGGGTGTGCAGACTCCGGGGGGCTCCTACAGCCCAAGTGTTATAATATTGCTGTGTGCAGTCCGATCCATCTACTATATCACTACGGCATGTAGTCCGATCCATATAATATACTACTGCAGCGTGCAGTCCGATCCATATATATATATATGTGTATATACTGCTGTGGCGTGCAGTCCGATCCATATATGTATATGTGTATATACTGCTACGGCGTGCAGCCCGATCCGGTGTATATCAAATACCCTAACTATGGGGTCCTTGACCCCTATCGGTCAATATAGACTTGGCCTCTCGGGCCCACTCAGCTAAGACAGGGTTTCTAACCTCAGGTATTCCTTATTTAGAGTGCAAATTTCTAAGACCGGTTCATATTATGTTTTACAGTTAAGAATATGACTGAGAGTATGATTTCAACAGGTAAAGTGAGGTCAATTAGCTCAACATGCTCCCTAAAGGTTCAACAGATCGGCACAAGGCCCCAAACATTGCAACTTGCCCCAAATATAGTGATATTAACTCAGTCTCAGTCAAACGTATAGTAGAGTCGTCAATAGGGATGGACCGAGTCTGAATCCCCAACAGTAGCATCACCACGCTCATCATATAGCGTGTATCTCATCTCAACATAGCACTACATAATGCAAATACGGGGTTTCAAATCCTCAGTACATCATTTATAACCATTACTCACCTCAAGGTGGCCGAAATCCTAGCTCGCCTTGCGCTTCCCTTGCAAATCGACCTCCTAGTGCGTAGAATCTAACCAAAATCACAAGTAATATGTTATAATAAGCTAATGGGGCATAACCCAATTGAAAAAACTCTAAAAACACCCAAAACACGAAGTTGGCAAAACCCGAGCCCCGGGCCCACTTCTCGAAAAATTACGAAATTCATATCATTGGATTCCTCGTCTCGCCACGAGTCCGTACATATAAAGTTCATCAAAATCAGAGTCCAAATGCTCCCCCAAATCCAAATTTCTTATTTAAAAAATCCAAGCCCTAGTTCTTCAATTTTTCACCCAATTTTCCAAGAATTTAAGGTAGATTCTTCAATAAAATAGTGTTTCTAGGTCACGAGACTTACCTCCAATCACTTCCCGTCAAAATCCCCTTCAAACTCTACCAAAAAGCTCTCAAGGTGGTTCAAAAATAGAGGAAATATCAAATGGGTCGTGGATGAAATGTCCTTATAAAAAACCCTTCTATTATTGCCCAGCAACTTCCACTTCTGCGGCCACACAACCGCTTCTGCAATTACCGCTCCCGCGGTCTCTTTCCGCTTCTGCGGACTTTCACTTAAGGGGCATGACCGCATTTGCGGTCCAAAACTCGCACCTGCATTACCGCTCCTGCGGTCAAGGCTTCCGCTTATGCGGAACGAGCCCTGAGCTCGAATTCCGCTTCTGCGCCTGCCCGTCCGCTTCCCCGATACCGCACCTGCGGTACTAAAACCGCAGGTGCGAAAACACCAGATATCAGCAACACACAAGTCCAATTGTTTCCCGTTGGCCATCCGAAATAACCTCGAGGCCCCCTGGACCTCAACCAAAAGCACCAACATATCCCAAAACATCATACGAACTTGTTCCAATCATGAAAACACATCAAACAACGCTAAAACCATCAATTCGCATTGAATTCAAGCCTAAGTTTCTTCAAAACTTACGAAACTCACATTCAATCAAAAACCCGACCAAACAACGTCCGAATGACCTGAAATTTTGCACACATATCCAAAATCACCTAACGGAGCTATAACAACTCTTGGAATTCTGTTCCGACCCTTGGATCAAAATCTCATCTATCAACCGGAATTCGCCAAAATTCAACTTTGCCAATTCAAGCCTAATTCTACACCGTACCTCCAAATCTAATTATGATCGCACTCCTAAGTCATAAACCAACCGCCGAAGCTAACTGAATCACCGAAATTCACATCCGAGCCCTCTAACCATATAGTCAACTTCTGGTTGACTTTTTCAAAACAAGCTTCCTTCTAAGAGGCTAAGTGCCTTATTTCCAACTAAAACCAATCTAATTCTACCCGATCAACTCAATTACTGATATTGAAACATGGAGAAACACCATATGGGAGAAACGGGGCAGTAACTCACGTGACGACGGACCAGGTCGTCACAGAAATGGCTTAGACTTAATATTCTTGTGCATCGATCTTCTCCAATTGTTCCATAACTTTCTCATGTGTTTCAAGGCATTATCTCGTTGATCATTTATGTCATCACTGTCAAATTTGTCCTACAATAGTTAACAAGTATCATTAAATATGAAACAAACAACAACAACAACATACTCAGTGTAGTCCCTTGAAAGACAAATGAAAAACAAAGTCCAACTTCCCACATTGTATAAAAAGAAGAAGAGACAGAGTTAACATATTATATTAACAAGTAGAGATGGAGAAAGCAAATCAAGAAAGTAATGATTTAAATTTTTACCGTAACAGCTTCCCACATATGTTGTAGATTATATTCTTCGATGTCTGCCCATGAGTGTACATGCAATGGGCACATATTACAATCACAGACCAATATACCTAAGTGTCCCGTAAATGAGGCTTGATGCTGCCCAACGACCCTATTATGGTAGAAAGTGATGCACAACATTTTTCTCCAACTTTGAGTCCTGCAACATTTTTACACCAATTCGTTCCTCTGAGTTTTTTTACCTTTTCAGATTAACAAAGCCCTACAAATTTCAATTTAACTCAAATATAAAAATAGTACTTATACAATAACAACCAAAAAATCTTATAGCTTGAGATAATAAAATACTTATTTCACTTCTCCGAGTGCCCTACATCTCTTATTCTTCATGAGGAAAAAGAGTATCACCTTCAAATATTTGATCAAAACCAAAAGGTGCAAGACTATCATTATGAGTTAGGTTATTTATATAAGAAGCTAATAAGTTAAAAGCTTTACTTTTGCCAATCAAATCTCGTTGTTCAGCATTTACTCTTACAGAACCCAATGCTCTGAAGCTCTGTCCTCGCCCCCTTGCTAAGGTACCAGGTGGAACGTACACATGATTAACAGTCTTCGAACTTGATTCCATTTTAGACTTCTGATATTTTGATGGATTCATGTCAACCTAGCACAAAAAGAAATTGAGTAACAGATGTCTATCATGTCAGTATTATCATATATGAACATATGAAGGTCTTTGAAAGAAGCTAGGAAGTTACATGGCCATAGACAACAGTAATAAAGATAATTTACAAGAAAATGACAGATAGAAACCTGGAGATAACCAAATATTTAGCAAGTCATATTCATTATATAAGAACATATAATCAGTTAATATAGTTTTATAATCTTTTGCTAAACTTTTAAATCAAATGGAATCCAGTACGACACTTTCCTCATCACAAGTGAGTTGCCTAATTAAATAAAGGAGTTGATAAATATCCAAACCTTCATGAGTTCTTTTCCTTTTCAGTTGTGAAAAATGATCTAACTCCTCTAAATCATCAATATTTTAATGCAAAACCTCAAAAGTATCACGAGGTTGAACTTTTCGTACAACATGCCAACCTTTATTGGATAGATCGTCTACGTAAAAAATTTGTGATGCTTGGTTGGTTAATACAAAAGGCTCTATTGTTTTCAAAAATCGATGGCAGTTAACACTTACCAAGCCATATTCATCTATTTTAACTCCCTTTTCATGGTCATACACATCAAGCCACGTACATCAAAATAAAACTATTCTTCCTCCACCAATAAATTGTAATTCTAGTATATCTGTTAGTTCTCCATAGTAATCAATGTTCTTATTCTCTTCATCTGTCTCTCCACTAAAACCACCCCACAGTTCTGAGTTCTCAAACCTTTATCATTATCTTTCACGTGAAATCTATATCCATTAATAAGGTAGCCTCGATGACTTGTCACGTATGGCATGGGACCACGTGACAATGAGAGCAAATCTGCCATTTTTTACTATCATTGCATTTGTGTAATCCTGCAACCTATCAAGATCAAGAACATAACTTAGCAAATAATATTTACATATCTGGTTTGAAACATATTAATGTTAACTAGTACTCACCTTTTCTTTTAACCAACCAATGAATTGCCTATCAGAATTTTCTTGAGAGGTATCAACTGGAGTTAGTGAAAACTCTCTACATATAATTCAGGCATAATAACATGTTATTTTAATGAAAAAAATAGAAAAGGTACATAAAAGTAAATTATTGAAACAAGTCATTACTTACTCAAGAAATGGTTGAATTTCATCACAATTCTTCAAAATATAAATATGTGCTTGCTCCATTTCATCAAAATCAAGTTTGTGTGGTTTGCCACCTCTTAAAGCTCTTCCGGGATGACAAAAAATTGTTAAACCTCCATCAGACTCTATAATACCATCGTCATAATTTCGTTCAAGGCGATTAAACTTTGTTTCCATTGTGTGTATATATCTTGAACATAAGATCATACATTCAGTTGTTGAATATCCCTTTGCAATAGAACCTTGTGCGCAAGCTCTATTACGAATAAATGGTTTCATAAAGTAAATAAATTGCTCCATTGGATACATCCATCGATTTTGAGAAGGTCCAAAAATCTTAGCTTCATTAGCTAAATGAATTGGCAAGTGCTCCATGACATAAAAAAATGTCAGATGGAAGACTTTTTCTAGCTTGCACTCAGTTATTGGGATTTGGGCATCTATCTTCTATAATTCATCCACACTTAAACATTTCGATCCAAGTACGTTGAAAAACAAATACAACTCAATAAGCGGTTCACACACAGATTTGCATAGCATGCCCCTTAGAGCAAATGGGAGTAAATATTGTAGAAGAACATGGCAATCATGACTTTTTAAACCTGAAATTTTGCGATCTTTAAGGTTGACACACTGGGAAATATTTGATGAAAATCCATCTAGGACCTTTAAGTTCTTCAAGAAACTGAAGAACATGTGCTTCTCTTCAGGAGATAATGTGTAACACGCCGTTGGTAAGTCATATTTATCCCCAATTTTTATTGGATGCAATTCTTTCCTAATGTTCATTGCTTGCAAATCCAACCGAGTATTTATGCTGTCTTTGGTTTTTCCTTTGATATTTAAGATTGTCCCCAAAATATTATCACATATATTTTTCTCAATGTGCATTACATCTATGTTATGCCGCAATAAAAGAGTTTTCCAATATGGGAGATCAAAGAAATTACTATTCTTATTCCAATTATCACCCCTACTCTCATGTGATATTTTAATCTTCTTCTTTGGATCCTTTGTTAGTTGTAACCCATCTAAATTAGACACTTGATCAAGTATATCATCACCAGACAAATGTTTTGGTGGTAATCTTTTCTCCTTAGTGCCATCAAATGATGCTTTATCATTCCTCCATTTGTGATTAAGAGGAAGAAAGCGTCTATGGCCCATATAGCACTATTTTTTACAATTTTGTAACCTAATTAAGTGAGTTTCTTTATTGCAGCATGGGCACGTTAGTTTTCCCTTTGTACTCCATCCAGATAAATTTGCATAGGCGGGAAAGTCATTAATGGTCCATAATAAAGATGCATGTAACACAAAGTATTGTTTAGTTGATACATCAAAGGTCTTCACTCCAGATTCCCACAATTCCTTTAATTCCTCTATCAAAGGTCGGAGATAGACATCAATAGGATCTCCAGGACTCTCAGGACCAGAAATAATCATCGACAAAATAAAATTTTCTTTCTTCATGCATAGCCAAGGTGATTAATTATAAGGAATAAGTACCACAGGCCAAATGCTATATGGAGTTTTGGAATTTCCAAATGGTTGAAAACCATCGCTACCAAGTCCAAGTCGAACATTACGAGGCTCGGATGCAAAAGATTGATGAAGTTTGTCAAACATTTTCCACGCTATTCAATCAGCTGGGTGCCTCATTATTCCATCATCAACTCTTTTGTCATGGTGCCATCTCATCAGAGTAGATATTTTCGAGGACATAAATAATCTTTGAAGTCTTGGCTTTAGAGGAAAATAACGTAAAATCTTGCATGGTATCTTTTCCCCACTTTTAAATTTGGTTTTCCCGCTACATTTATCCTCCTTCCATCTAGAAGCACCACAAACTTTGCAAGACTCAAGAGACTTATCATCATTCCAGTATAACATAAAATCATTCTTACAACATCAATCTTCTTGTAAGAAAGCCCTAGGTGCCGAATTATCTTCTTTGCTTCGTAATATGAATCTGGAAAGTTTGATCCATCCGGCAATAAATCTTCCTTCAAGAGCTTCAACAACATTGTAAATGATGTGTTACTCTAATTACCAATACTTTTGATATGAAGCAACTTTACCAAAGTAGAAAGTTTAGAAACTTTTGAATCTTAGTACAATGGTTGCTCAAAATCTTTTAAGATCCTATAGAATCTTTTTGCTTCAATATTTGGTTCCTCCTCAAACGGTCCATCACCATCATTGTTCATATTGTCTCCTTCAAAAGTGGGAGATAAATCTCTTAAAATTTCATGTATTTGATCCTCATCATCACCCTATTCATTGATCTTATCACCTACAAATTCATAATCTGAAGAAGACTCACCTAATCTCTCCCCATGGTGATACCAAAAGGTATAATTTTGGACAATTCCGTGTACTATTAAATGTGACCTAACCAGCTCACGTGTTCCTGAAATTGCATTACAACATTTGACGCATGGACAACATATTTTGCGTGTTTCTCCCAATCTGTTAAAAGCATAATCAAGAAAGTTCTCCACCCCAAGTATATAAGCGTTATCAAGTCGATCATGAATAAGTTACATCCATTGCTTATCAGGTTCCATAATCTGGTGTATACACAAAAATAATATACATATATAGTCAACCAAAAAATATTAGTATGGCAATGAACAAGAAATGAACATAAGCGAACAAAAATATATTAGTCACCTATACTAAGGAATATTAGTCAATCTACTTCCGAAGATTATTTTATAATATGTTTGAATAATTTCTCACATCCACCATTTCACTGGCCTAACTATTTTTACTATTATATTTTTCATTTTCTCATTATGAATTCAGAAGCATTCTAAGGTTCCAATTCTAAAAAAACAATGAAAAATTAGAAAATAATGAGCTGATATAAGTGGTTGTAAACCGAATTAGAATTGCAACAGATAGAATTTAGAATGATATTTCTTTCATTGCCTAATTATTTCAATGTATAAAAAACTTAATTTTTTTCTTTTGTTCTTCCTCCCACACATAAATTACACTTTCAAGAAGTTATATATATATATCTGTCGTCGGAAAAATAAATTGCCGGAAAAAGTGATGTTTGTGAAATTCCGACGACCACCATTTTATGCCACCGGTGACCAAAACAAAAGGAAAGATAATAAATAACCAAAAAAAAATGAGAAGAATAAGAAATAAGAAAAAAAAAAGAATAAAAAAGGTACTAAAAATACATGGTGGGGCGCGTGTAGCTCACCATTTGTCAAGAGTTTGGTTGTCAGCGTTAAGGGTACAAATAATTACATTTAAAATAAGTTTAGGGGGGTAATAGAATTCCCACAAAGAAAAAGTGTGTAGTTGGAATTTCGGGTATAGGTCAGGGGGTAATAATGCATTTTCCCTTATTTCAATGTATAAAAAACTGAATTTTCTTAAATCAATTTACTAGTCTTGCAGCTGTTATCTTTTTCTGTGTTGTCAATTTAAGTTTAGTGATTTTTTGTATTTTCTAAAGGAGGTTAAGTGTAAAACTTTCTAGTAGGCATCCTCAGTCAAACTTCAAAACATGCACAGCAAAGTAAACACAAACGACATAAAATATATGATGGAATTATTAATGCGAAGAGCACAAATAACTTAACAATTGACACAAAGAACACTTCATTCATACTAATGACAGATACAAAATAATACTAGCTTACTTGTCGTGTTCTTGTCAATATTGTCATTGTTGTTGTTGCACTTGTTGTGGTGGTGCACTAGGTTTCTGCCGTGCGGTTGTTGATATTGTGATGCACGAGGTTTCTGCCATGCGGCTGTTGTTATGGGGTTGCATGAGGTTTCTGCCGTGCTAATGCTACTATTGATATATTGCACATGCAGCGTGACAAGGCGGGGTATGTATATATATATATATATATATATATATATATATATATATATATATATATATGAGTTGCGCATGTGGCGAGACAAGGTGGGATCATTATGATGTACGTGTGGCGAAATAAGGCGGGCACTTATTATGTTATTATTTATACATGCCCCGGACCATGCGTGAACGTGGGATGCCTTGTGCTCCGGGCTGCCACTTATATATATATATATATATATATAGATCACCAATTAAGTATTCAAACTTAGGCAATACTTCCAAGTTAATCATTTTCCGTAAGGTTTTATAATTGACATGACCCAAACATTCATGCCATAAATTATTTGACTCAAATAAGTAAGATGAAGCTGAAATTTTATTATTATTTTCAATAATCATTACATTCAGCTTGAAAAGGCCCTCGGCAAGGTAACCTTTTCCTACAAACATATCATTCTTACTTATTACAACCTTGTCGGACACAAAAATGCACTTAAAACCGTGCTTTACAAGAAGTCTGGCAGAGACTAAGTTCTTCATAATTTCGGGAACATGAAGGACATTATTTAAAGTCATGACCTTGCCAGAAGTCATCTTGAGAAATATCTTCCCATATCCTTCAATTTTTGCTGTAGCAGCATTTCCCATAGAAAGCATCTCTTCGGGTTCAGCAGAAGCATATGTAGAAAATGCTTCTCTCACGGCACAAACATGGCGAGTGACTCCAGAATCAATCCACCACTCCTTCGGATTCCCCACCAAGTTTCATTCGGAATGCATGGCACATAAATCATAAACATCATCATGTTTTTCTACCATGTTTGCTTGACCCCATTTCTGGTCTTTCTTTCGGACACGATACTTCGTAGATTTGTGTCCGGTTTTCCCACAGTTGTAGCAGTTTCCACTGAACCGCTTCTTGCTTGGGTTGTACTTCGGACCAGAAGCCTTCTTTCTCTTTTTGTTATCTTCAACAACATTTGCTCCCATTATTGTTAAATTTTCATGGCTTCTCCTTTCAGCAGCTTTATTATCCTCTTCGATTTTCAATCGAACAATGAGATCTTCAAGGGACATCTCCTTTCATTTGTGTTTTAAATAATTTTTGAAGTCCTTCCACAATGGAGGCAACTTCTCAATTATTGCTACTACTTGGAATGCTTCATTGATGACAATACCTTCAATGAAAATTCCGTTAATAAAAATACTAAAAATTTTACTTTCAACATCAGTATTTATTTGAAACATATCTTCAGCAAGTAGATCATGAATAATCACTTGCAATTCCTGGACTTGGGTAATAACAGATTTGCTATCTACCATTTTGTAGTCCAAAAATTTTGCGGCGATGAATTTCTTCATCTCGCATCTTCAGTTTTGTATTTCGTTTCAAGCGCATTCCATAATTCTTTTGACGTCTCCACGCCACTGTATACATTATACAGATTATCATCCAGTCCGCTAAGAATATAATTCTTGCATAGAAAGTCAGAATGCTTCCACGCCTCAATCACGAGAAAGCTTTCATCCTCTGGAGTTTCATTGGGCACATCAGGAACATCTTCCTTGATGAACTTCTGTAGACATAACGTAGTCAAGTAGAAGAACATCTTCTGCTGCCAGTGCTAGAAATCAATCCCGAAAAATTTTCCAGGTTTTTCTGCCGGTGCCAACGCCGGTGTTCGGCTTGTCGATGCATTGACAGTCATCGTCGAAACATGTCTTGCCGATGCGTTGACAGTAACCATCAGAACAGCTTGGTTTCCGGTTTCATTAGCCATTTTTTTTTCTTGGAAAAATGACACAAACAAACGTTTAATAAACATTTAAAACTGGAGTTAAAAAATCACATAGGTTTTAATCTCCAACAAAACGCCACGAAGGCTTTACTCTCCAAAACGGGAGTACACAAAACCACAAAGGTTTTAGTTTCCAGAATAATAAGGATAACACAAATACAGAAATAAAAATTATTAAATTCCTTAAGCTTGTTGGTTCCTCAGTTATCCTGTATTTGTAAATAATAATTCTCGAAAATAAATGTTAGTGTATAAACATAAATATAAATAAAGCAGTAATCAATTCGAGCTCACTGAATTCACAATGTTTCCTTAAGGAATTTAATCCCCTCCTGGTACCCAAGGTTATGGATTATTTCCTCCTAGGATAGAACGAATTACACACTGGTGTAGCGGTACTTCAAACCCAGTATTTCAGCGAACACAAAGTTTGGCAACAAATCACACTTACGGATGCTTTGTTTGTAGTTAAAAATAATGCAGAATAAAGGAGGAGAACTCAGAAGTTGAATGGAAATTCTAAGAGGAAGGAATGCACTGTATAGCCGATGTTGAGTTCTTACTGAAGAGGATATCAGATTGCAATTCGTTTTTTCAGTGTATATTGAGCGTATACAAAGTGTATATCAAGTATATATAGAGTGTATATCGAGTATATCTCGAGTGTTTTTTCCGGTGTGTGTCTTTCTCTCCATCTACTGCTCTATTTATAGCAGTCAGTGGAGAGAAATCCGTCCCCTCCATGGTGGAACAAGTACTAGGCTATCATGGAGGAAGCACTTACATGGTGGAATGAACACTTGCTTGGTGGGAGGAGCATTTGGCCATAGTGGGAGGTACACTAGGCGGCTTGTTGCTTGTTGGTGCAACACAATATACGGATTGGAAAATATCTGTTACAAACACGGATTATATCACGTTAATATTCACTACTAACAAATAAATTTGGTCAAAAAAATTAATCAATCGATCATTTGACCAAAGCCAAAGACAAAGCCGAAGCCGAGCCGAGCGACGATGACGACGACGCGAGGCTTGCCTTCTTCCTAAATCTTTAAGAGCTACATGAAGTGCATTTGTATATAAACCCACCAAAATTCTTATCCTCTACCAGTGTGGGACAATGTCTCGTTAAAAAGAAGAGGGGAACTTAAAATTTTACTCAAAATTTCATTTTCCCTCCATTTCTCATTCACTCTCATTTTAAGACTATTTCATCTTAAACAAAAACTCAACAGCACGTGTGGCGAAACAGGGCGGGCACTTATTATGTTATTATTTGTACATGCCCCGGATCATGCGTGAACGCGGGATGCCTTGTGCACTGGGCTGCCTTATATATATATATATAGAGATATTACCAATTAAGCATGTATACTACTCATTGAGCGTGGCCGTCCCTTCTCCTTTGTTTTGACATATTGTAGCTATTTGGTAGTTGAAAAAAACATATGGCCAACTTCCCTGCTTACTGGTGATGGCTTCCCCGGTGTTATGTTTTTTGGATTCCATAAGTATGTTATAGTAGCCGTCACCTGGAAATGAGCAGAATTTCTTGGATTGCTGGTTATATATATATGCTGTAAAGTACCTTACTAACTTCAGTGTCCAGTTCTTTAACTATGATATTGTAGATAATCACTCTTTGCACATCGTTAGTTACAATGGTTAAATGTGTAATTATGATTTAACAGGGCATTGTGCATAGATCTTTACTGTTTTAGGTTTGTGGATGAAATTTTACTTGTGAATAGTTCAAAAGCTATTGGTGCCAAGGGCTTGTTTTTGCTGGATAAATGGCAATTTCCTGCTATTAGAATAAAATACGATAATGCTAACTTTTTTGTAAGTTAAGTAAAATTGAATAATAAGCTTGTGTTGTATTTTGGAGGTAAGGTTTGGTCCCCCTCGTGTAGCCACCTTTTCTGATGAAATACAACTCTTAGGCATTGCCTAATTTTTTGCAAAGCACATCAAGTCCAAGCCCAAATAAAGGAAGAGAATAGTAATAATCAAATCTTGATGAATACGGTCAATGTACTCAAAGAATCATATAACTAACAATTACGACTCAACTTCAAGCAAGTCAAGATCGACTATATGAATCCTCATTAACATGTCGCTCAATTCAAGTTCATCTTGTATCAATATAATATCAGAGAATCATATTTAAGATTGACTGAATGATTGGCATTTGCTGCACTCTGCTTTAATAAACTGGATCTGATGCCACATGGGCTATACGTCCCAATGGCAAGTATAGTTAGTCATGTTTCAAAATGTCGATTAAATATATATGTAAAACATGCTAAATGTAATGAATCCCATGTTGCTTTCAAATTTATAGCTTAAAGCAATATTATCAATAGACATCAAAGAATAGTCAACACTACAAATAACATCTTGACAAGAGCATATAAGTAGCAGATACTATAAAAGTTCAGCAAATGGAATTCCATTTGCATAATTTTACAAGCCATGACACAAATTAATGACTTGGTACACATGAATTTTCAGAGAGAATTACAACTAATATTTAACCATACATGACATAATTAATTAGTTGCTAGGAAATACATAACGATAAAAATTTCTCCAAATAGCACATACACGATAGATTAACTAACAAAATGAATTGAATTTTTCACTTCTGGAGTAAAGAAAATTGGTTCCATCACATCCACAAAGTATAGCAACAAAAGGGAGAAATAAACATTTTGTTTAGAAAAGGGAAGATTTATCACGACCCAAAAATCCCTCCGAAGGAGTCGTGATGGCACCTAGTCTCTAAACTAGGTAAGCCTAACATTAACTGAGATGACATTTATATTTGCTAACTTTAATTTAAATAACTCTTAACAAATTACAATTTCCAAAACCGGTGGTACAAGTCACAAGCCATTCTAAGAGTAGTTGTACAAAATAAATACATCACTGCTCCGAAACAAAAAAGGAACAAATGGAAATAAGTACAAATGAAGGTGACTTCGAGGCCTGCGAACGCTGTAGCAGGTTTACCTTGAGTCTCCACCGCTACGACCCGCACAGCTACTACTGATCAAATACCTGGATCTGTAAATAAAAATATACAGAAGTGTAGTATGAGCACACCACGACAGTGCCCAGTAAGTATCAAAACTTACCTCGGTGGGGTAGTGACGAGGAACAGTCAAGACACCTACTGGTCAAATAAAATGAATAGGATATGATAATCAAATATCAAGATAAAGATAAAGAGGTGATACCAACAGTGGAGAGAAAGCAAAATTGAAACAGTAGGAACAATAAAGGGAGAACACGGGTAATAACGAATGATAACCAAGTAAATCAACACTGACATAACAAGAACATAGACAAGTAAGAATGTATCTAAATAAAGAAGGAATAATGCATAAAATCCACCCCATCCTATGACCCATTTGCCAACTACACACCTTTTCTTTTCGGGGGTCCTATTACCCCCTGAACTATTTTAAAGTGTTATTATTTACCCCTTAAAAATCAACCACCAGATGCGTGCAAATGGAACATATAGAGGCAATTTAAGTAACTAGGAAACCCAATCATAACGGGATACTTTCCACATAAGGGCCTAAGAATCCTAGAGGCAAATTTCCTACAAATAAGTCCGAGCACACACTCGTCACCTTACATGCATGGACTACAATTAGCATAGAAGACTCAATTCCTTAGGAGAAGTCCCCCACACAAGTGTGACGACCCGACCCGTCGTCTCATGTGTTGTTGCTCCGATTTCCCCCATCTTATGTTTCTTTATGCTTCATTATCGGTATTTGAGGTGATCGAGTCGATTTGGATTGGTTTTAGTAGGAAATGAGACACTTAGTCTCTTTAAAGAAGGTTTGTTTTAGAAAAATCAAACAGACGTTGACTTATGTGTTATAGGGCTCGGATTCGAATTCCGATGATTCGGTTAGCTTCGGGGGATGATTTGTGACTTAGGAGTGTGATCAAAAGTAATTTGGGAGGTCCGGTGTAGAATTAGGCTTGAATTGGCGAAGTTAGTATTTTGGCGAATTTCGGTTGATAGGTAAGATTTTGATCCGAGGGTCGGAATGGAATTTTGAGAGTTGCTGTAGCTTCATTGGGTAATTTTGGATATGTGTGCAAATTTTCAGGTCATTCGGACATTGTTTGGTCGGGTTTTTGATCGAATCCGCATTTCGGAAGTTTTGAAGAAACTTAGGCTTGAATCCGATGTAATTTGATGGTTTTAGTGTTGTTAGATGTATTTTTATGATTGGAACAAGTTTGAATAACGTTATAGGATGTATTGGTATTTTTGGTTGAGGTCCCGGGGG
>MU733183.1:66645-107082 GCA_026770625.1 Nicotiana glauca
AGTTGAAACGCAACTTAACAAGAAAATCAAAATGATAAGAAGTGATAGGGGTGATGAATATGAATCTCCTTTTGAACAAATATGTTTAGAATATGGAATTATTCATCAAACAACGGCCCCTTACATACCCAATCCAACGGGATTGCAGAAATAAAGAATCGTTCATTAAAGGAGATGATGAACGCATTATTGATAAGTTCTGGTTTGCCACCGAACTTGTGGGGGGAAGTCGTTCTTACGGCTAGCTGAATACTAAATCGAGTACCCCATAGCAAAACACAATCTATTCCATATGAAAAATGGAAAGGAAGGAAGCCCAACTTGAATATTTGAAAGTGTGGGGGTGTTTGGCAAAAGTGCAAGTTCCTAAAACCCAAAAGGGTAAAAATATGACCGAAAACAGTTGATTGTGTTTTCATAGGATATGCGACCAATAGTAAAGCATATCGATTTCTGGTTCATAAATCAGAACATCCCGACATTCATAATAATACGGTTATAGAATTAGATAATGCTGAGTTCTTTGAAAATATATATCCGTATAAAAAGGAATGTGAGTCGATTGGTGAAGGATCTAAACGACCTCGGGAAGAAACAATAGAAAGTAAATTTAATCAGGAGAATCCAAGACGTAGTAAACGTCAAAGAATGTCTACTTCATTTGGATCAGATTTTGTGACTTTCTAATTGGAAAATGAGCCTCGAACATTTAAAGAATCTATGTTTTCTTCGGAATCATTGTTCTGGAAAGAGGCAGTCAATAGTGAAATAGAATCCATATTGAACAACCATACATGGGAATTGGTTGATCTTCCTCCTGGAAATAAACCTTTGGGTTGTAAATGAATTTTTAAAAGAAAAATGAAAGATGATGGCACTATTGATAAATTTAAGGCAAGACTTGTTGTTAAAGGGTATAGACAATGAGAAGGGCTTGAATACTTTGATACATATTCTCTGGTGATGAGAATTACGTCCATACGAACGCTAGTAGCTTTAGCTGCAGTTTATGGTCTTGAAATTTATCAAATGGACGTAAAGACAGCCTTCTTAAATGGAGATTTGGAGGAAAAAATCTACATGGAACAACCTGAAGGGTTTGTGGTTCCGGGTAAAGAAAAGAAGGTATGTAGACTTGTTAAGTCCCTCTACAGACTAAAACAAGCACACAAACAATGGCATGCGAAATTTGACCAAAGAATGTTGTCAAATGGTTTTAAGATAAACGAATGTGATAAATGTGTGTACATTAAAAATGTTCCAAATCACAAAGTCATTGTTTGCCTATGTGTGGATGATATGCTGATAATGAGTAATGACATTGCAAACATAAATGCTACTAAGCGTATGCTAACTAGCAAGTTTGATATGAAAGACTTGGGAGTTGCGGATTAAATTCTGGAGATTAAGATCCAAAAGACTTCTCAAGGTCTAGCATTGTCACAATCTCATTATATTAAGACAGTACTTGAAAAATTCAAGCACTTGGGCTTTAAAGTTGCAAAGACTCCAATTGACGTGAATCTTCCATTAGCAAAGAACAAAGGCCAAAGCATATCACAATTGGATTATGCTCGTGTGTTGGGATGCTTAATGTACATCATGAATTGTACACGACCAAATATAGCTTGTGCTATAAGTAAACTGAGTCGATATACGATCAACCCAGATCAAACTCATTTAATGGTAACGAAACGAGGTTTGGGATATTTAGAACATACCCAAAACTTTGATTTGCACTACAGTAAATATCCTGCGGTGATTGAAGGATATTGTGATGCAAATTGGATCACCAGTTCAACTGATTCAAAGTCCACAAGTGGATATGTATTCACTATTGGTGGAGGAGCGGTATCTTGAAAATAATCCAAACAAACTTGTATTGCCCGCTCTACAATGGAGGCTGAGTTCATAGCCTTAGATAAAGTCGTTGAAGAAGCTGAATGGCTTCGGAATTTCTTGGAAGACATTCCATTTTGGCCCAAACCGTTGGCACCAATATGCATACATTGCGATAGCCAAGCGGCAATTGAAAGTTCTAGGAGCGTTATGTATAACGGTAAATCTCGTCATATACGACGAAGACATAAAACCGTTAGGCAATTACTTTCTAGAGGAATTATCACAATTGACTATGTAAAGTCAAGTGATAATGTGTCAGATCCACTTACAAAAGGCCTAACTAGAGAGGTAGTTGAGAAATCATCGAGGAGAATGAGACTATGGCCGAGAACAAGTCATTGTGGTGGTAACTCTACCTAGAAGACTGGAGATCCCAAGATCTAGGTTCAAGGAGATCAAACAAAGTCATTAATGATGGTTCAACATTGTCAACAAAAATTTTGGTCCATTATCGTGATGAGACAATGTTCAGTACCAAGGAATTAAGGCTTTTTAATGATTTTTGAATTTGATACGTGGTATATCAAATAGTGTATCTACAGGATGACACTTTTAGGAATCCCCTATGTAAGTGTGAAGTGTTAGCCGCTTCAAGGAGAATTTTGCAAGGCCAATTCTCTATGCACTTATGAAACCAGGCGGTGTTCATGGCTGAAACGAACACAACAATGAGAACCAAAGACGGTTAAGGGTTGATTGTGTGACTTATGGTTGTCTAGGTATACACTAAAGTTCGACGGTTCAAAGATATCAAATCTACCGATTGACCGAGTATATCCGACATAAGTTCACTACGGAAAGTTCAAAGGGAAACCTACTTATCCATATGCAATTAATCCTTGCTACTTCCATGATATAGACATTCCCCATTCATGTGGGGGATTGTTGAGTTTTTGTTTAAGATGAAATAGTCTTAAAATGAGAGTGAATGGGAAATGGAGGGAAAATGAAATTTTGAGTAAAATTTAAAGTTCCCCTCTTCTTTTTAATGAGACATTGTCCCACATTAGTAGAGGATACGAATTTTGGTGGGTTTATATACAAATGCACTTCATGTAGCTCTTAAAGAGTTAGGAAGAAGGAGAGTCTCGCGTCGTCGTCGTCGCTCGCTCGCTCAGCTCGGCTTCGGCTTTGGATTTGGATTTGGATTTGGTCAAATGATCGATCGATTGATCAATTTTTTGGACCAAATTTATTTGTTAATAGTGAATATTGACGTGATATAATCCGTGTTTGTAACGGATGTTTTCCAATTCGTGTATTGTGTTGCACCAACAAGAAACAAGCCGCCTAGTGCACCTCCCACCATGGCCAAGTGCTCCTCCCACCAAGCAAGTGTTCATTCCACCATGTAAGTGCTTCCTCCATGATAGCCTAGTGCTTGTTCCACGATATAGGGGGCGGATTTCTCTCAACTGACTGCTATAAATAGAGCATCAGTTGGAGAGAAAGACACACGCCGGAAAAAACACTAGATATACACTCGATATATATTTTGTATACACTCGATAAACACTGGAAAAATGAATTGCAATCTGATATCCTCTTCAGTAAGAACTCAACATCGGCTATACAGTGCATTCCTTCCTCTCAGAATTTCCATTCGACTTATGAGTTCTCCTCCTTTATTATGCATTGTTTTTAACTACAAACAAAGCACCCGTAAGTGTGATTTGCTGCCGAACTTTGTGTTCGCTGAAATACTGGGGTTTGAAGTACCGCTACACCAGTGTGTAATTCGTTCTATCCTTGGAGGAAATAATCCATAACCTTGGGTACTAGGAGGGGATTAAATTCCTTAAGGAAACACTGTGAATTCAGTGGGCTCGAATTAATTATTGCTTTATTTATATTTATGTTTATACGCTAACATTTTATTTTCTAGAATTATTATTTACAAATACAGGATAACCGAGGAACCAACACGTGCATCATAAAGTTCCCACCTTGTCTCGCCACATGAACAACCCACACATATATATATACATATATATATACATATATATATATATATATATATATATATATATATATATATATACCCCGCCTTGTCACGCTGCATGTGCAATATATGAATAGTAGCATTAGCACGGCAGAAACCTCGTGCAACCCCATAACAACAGCCGCAGGGTAGAAACCTCGTGTATCATAATATCAACAACCGCAAGGCAAAAACCTCGTGCACCACCATAACAAGTGCAACAACAACAATGACAATATTGACAAGAACACGACAAGTAAATCAACTCAAGAACTTTCGATTACAATGAGACAGTAAAACTATCTCACAAGGAATAACCACAATAGAGAATACTAAGAGTGATAAGAACTGCTCAATAGAGAAGAAAATAATATGATGCAACGATCCCACAACATGTAATTCAACAACAAGGAATCTAACACGGATAAAATTATTCCAAATAAGGAAATGTCGACTAAATGTAGATTATCTAAACTTCTTTTAAGGTTGGGCAACTTACGAAGAATATACAATAATTTCAATTAAGGATGGGCAGCGGGAAGATAATCATCAACTCACTAAAAAATTACAGGAAAGATAATAATTATTTCTAATAAAGACGAGCAGTTATGAAGGATAACATAACAATAGAAGAGGTAAAAATGTTCAGTTAAGCAAAATAAGAGTCAAGTAGGCAATAAAAATGAATCATGAGCATGTAGAGGCGAAACTAGTAAGTGGAAAACTCAAGCATATCAAGTACACCTTCATACACAGTGAATATAAGGATATAAGAACCCTAAAAGGCCAATTTTTCCACAAATAAGTCCTAGCACGCACTTGTCACATCGCGTACACGGACTACAATCAATATAGCAGTCTCAAATCCTAAGGGAAAGTTCTCCCCACAAGGTTAGATAATATACTTACCTCAAAGACGACAAACCGATACGCTAAGATCCACTTCTCGGGTGAAAAGACCTCCGGACGACTCAAATCTAAGAAATTAACTTCAAAGCACAAATAAAACACATAAGAGACTATTTCGGATCATAAGGTGATCAAATTATAAATCAGTCCAAAAGCCGACCCCAAGGCCCGCACCTCGAAACCCGAAATCTTTTACAAAAACTGAATACCCATTCCGGTACGATTTCAAAAATACAAAATTTATCAAATTCCGATACTATTTGGTCCCTCGAATAACGATTTTTTATTTTAGAATCTTTCTTCAAAACCAACTCCTTCCCCAACCCAAAACACAATTTAAATGATAAAAATAAAAATAAATTCATGGAATATATTTAATCATAGTTGAAAAACACTTACCCAATCGAATTTTGTGAAAAACCCACCAAACATCGCCAAGAACCAAGCTCTAGAAGTCAAAATGTGATGAAAATGGTGAAACCCTCGATTTTGGAATATATTCTGTCTGCCCAGGTTTCTGTACATTGCGATCGCGGAAGGAGCAATGCAATCGCGAAGAAGAAATTGTCCACTGCCCAAAAATGCACTATGCGACCGCGTGATTGTGCATGTGATCACAGAAGAGGAAGGAAACGACTCACTAGCTGTTATAGTTGAACTACGCGAATGCGAAACACGGACTGCGAACACGGAGAAGGTAGAAATATATGTACGCAATCGCGGACAAGTATATGCGAACGCGAAGAAGGAAAATGTCAGCCACCAAATGGGCCTTTTCGATCGCGACTATTCCTATGCGATCACATAGAAGGGAACACCAGAAGACATAACAACAGTTAAAAAATAGGGTGAAAATACCCGTAGCCCACTCGTAACACACCCGAGGCCCTCGAGACCCGATCTAAACATACAAACAAGTCACATGACCTAACATGGACTCGCTCGAGGACTCAAATCATATCAAACAACGCCGAAACGATGAAGCAAACCATGAATCGAACTATGAACTTCCAAATCTTCCAACTTTGAAAAACTTGTGCCGAAACCAATCTCATCAACCCGGAATGATGCCAAAATTTGTAGACAAGTCCAAAGTGACATAACGGAGCTGCTCCAACTCTCGAAATCGCATTCCGACCCCGATATCACAAAAGTCAACTATGGGTGAAACTTCTCCATTTTCCAAACTTCAACTTTTCCAACTTTCGCCGAAATGCATCAATTTACCCTACGGACCTCCAAATCTGAATCCGGACGCACGCCAAATTCCAAAATCACCATGCAAAGCTGTTGGAATCATACAAAATTCATTCCGGGTCTATTTACGCAATAGTCCAGTTCCAATCAAATTCTCACCATTCAAACTTCTAAAACTAGATTCCTTCTTCCAATTTGACTCTGAATCATCCATTAATTGAATTCAACCATGTACGCAAGTCGATACTCATATTATGAAGATTTCAAGATCGAGCGCCACCGAACGGAACTTAAATTCTCAAAACGACTGGCCAGATCGTTAGAAGAAAAGAGCTGGCGACGCGAGGGAGTTTTCTCGCATTAGAGCTTGAGTGGCCAGGGTTAACGCGAGGCGATGCGTGTTCCGGGTTTTAGGCCTATTTTGTCTCCTATTTGGTTTTGGACTTGTTTATTTTGTTTGGGTCTTTTCCCTACACATATTAATAGTCATTAATCACCAATTTTAAGGGGAAACCAATATTAAACACAATTTTTGTCACGACTCGAAATCCACTAAGGGTCGTGGTGGCGCCGAACACCGCTGTCAAGCAAGCCAACCAAAATACTTAATTAAACTCTTATTTAAATACTTCCAAAAACACTTCATTTATACTTTTAAAATAATACGTAGTAAATCCTCCGAATAAATAATGAGGCATATAACAATTTTAAAGCTTTTGAATAAACCCAAATACATCCCAGAACCCGGTGTCACAAGTACATGAGTAATTTCTAAGGAATACCAAATAAAGTACAACATCTGTCCGGAATACAAAATGGACAGAAAATAAATAGAATCCTGAGAGAGACTATACTAGCTGCGGGTCGCCTCAAGGAAATAAAACTCACCTAGTCTCCGTGTCAACCATGCCGCTATGCCACTAAGCCACTAGCCACACAATAAACTTGTGCAACAAAAATGCACAGCAAGTGTAGTGTGAGTACGAAAACAATGTGTACTCAGCAAGTATCCCGTCTAATCTCAAAGAAGTAGAGACGAGAGGTCGACTTTAACAATTGCTAGAGGTCAAATAATAATATACTAAAATGTGAGGAAATCATGGATTTATATAGTAGTTCTAGCTCACAAAGCGGGAAAACATGTAAACACCTTTAACAAGTAATAAAGGATTTTTCAAGATTTCTTTTCATTTATCTTCAGCAGTTTATATCAAGCCATAAAAGGAAATATCGAAATTCAATATTTCTAGGCAAGCAATATAAGCATGCACATATTATGCCAAGGTCGATGGCCCACTCCAACAGAAATATAAACCGTGCACTTGCCGAGGGTTGACGGCGCGCCTATAGATGCATCTATTACCCCGCTCGCAAACTAACCTGCGACGCGGTCAACATAAAATAAACAAACACCGTGCTCGCGAATCATGAAATGGATGCAGGTACACATAGAGATACATGCTCAAACAATCAATTAAGAATTATCGGGGAACATTTATCCAAATAAAAACTAATTCTCTTTTAAAATTTTAAGAAAATAACGTTTAATCCCTTTAGAAATCCTATTTATAGGGCTAAGATACACATAAATCGAAGAGGCATGATTCAAAATGGGCGCGGGAAACCAAAACGTCAAATCATCTCCTGAAACACCTCGAGAGCAAGTATAATCATGACGCATGCATTTACTAATCTGAGGTGATTTAAGAAATTCAAGCCGTCAATAAGTTTACAATTAATCCAAGTATATCATATTTTTGGGTCCTAGACTACCCGGACAATAGCATAATAGTAGCTACGCACGGACTCTTATCACCTCGTATGTACGTAGCCCCCACAAATAGGAGCACATAACCAATTAACTCACCTGTGGGGACAATTCCCTCTTACAAGTTTAGAAAGGAGACTCACCTCGCTCCGAAGCCTCTATTCCGATTCAAGAATGTGCTCAAACCTCCAATTTTGAGCCAAACGATCCACAACTATTCAAATAGGGTAAGAACTAGTCAATACATGCTTAAAAGTTCATATTCTAACTATTAAACCAATTTCACAACCCTAAATGCAAGGTTCCTAAAATTCCTCCCCGAGCCCACGTGCCTGGATTTCGAAATTTATTGAAGACAATTGTTACCCACAACCTAAGGATCAAGAATATGTGATTTTTACTCTATTCCCTAACAAAATTCGTGGTTAAATCTTGTTTTTAACAAAACCCGACGTTTTACTCTATTCCCATGATTTTCACTAATTTTACATGTGTTAGTCTACCCAAAACTCAAGTATTAAACTAAGAATAGGTGGGATAACTTACCTCAAGATACTAGGTGGAAGTCTTCTCTCAAAAGCTCTCAAAATCGCCCAAGAAACGAGTGAAAAATGAGCAAAAATGGCCTAGAGCCCGATTAAATAAAGGCCACTGCCTCCAGCGATTTCCGCATATGCGGATCATGGGCCGCACCTTCGACCACACTTCTGCGGAAGGAAGATCGCTTCTACGGTCTGGTGCAATTCTGCGGACAGGACCACTGCTTCTGCGGATCTAGGGCCGCATCTGCGGTCTTGAGCTGCCTGTCCTTGGGCCGCTTCTGTGAGGCTACGACTGCTTCTGCGGTCTCGCACCTGCGGTCAATCAACCGCAGGTGTGGTTTGACAGAAGCAGATGCTTCAGCACCTTCCAAAAATCCCTTTTCGATCCAATAACCACTGAAATCCACCCGAGGCCCCCGGGACCCCAACCAATCATACCAACCAGTCCCAAAACATATTACGGATTTGCTCGAGACCTCAAATCTTATCAAGCAATATCGAAATCATGAATCGCACTACATTTCAACTTGAAGAACTTAGAAATTCAAACTTCTACATTTGATGCCGAAACCCGTCAAATCATGTCCGATTGACTTCAAATTTTGCACACAAGTCATATTTGATATTACGGATGTACCTTAACTTTTGGAATCAAATTCCGACCCCGACATCAAAAAGTCCACTTCCAGTCAAACTTCTCAAAACCCTTCAAATTTCTAACTTTATCCAAATGACTCCAAAATGACCTACGGACCTCCGAATTCACTTCTGATTGCGCTCCCAACTCCAGAATCACCATACGGAGCTACTCCCAGTCTCAAAATTCCAAACGGACATCGATAACACTGAAATGCACTTCAAGCCAAACTTATGAAATTTCTTCCAAAATGCAAATTTCCACGATAGGCGCCAAAACGCTTCTGGGTCATCCAAAACCTGATCTGGGCATACGCCCAAATCCGAAATCATCATACAAACCTGCTAGAACCTTCAGATCCCGATTCTGAGGCCGTTTACTCAAAATTCCAATCCTAGTTAATTCCTTCAACTTTAATCTTCTGAAATGAGGATTCTATTTCCAAATCAACTCTGAACTTCCCAAAAGTTAATTCCGACCATGCGTACAAGTCATAGTACCTGAAATAAGGCTGCTCATGGCCTCAGACTGCTGAACGACGCGCTAAAGCTCAAAACGACCGGTTGGGTCGTTACATTCTCTCACACTTAAACATATGTTGGTCCTCGAATGTGCTGAGAACTACACTGAAGTAGTTTGAAATCACTATTTAACACCCAATGCACCTTCCAGTGCTACCACAACTCAGTTGAGCATATCGGCTCGATCAGTTCTGAAGATATTCCCTTTTTATTCAAGCAAATGGGCCTTAGAGCCCGATTCCAACATCCAAAATTCTCTGCCAAGCCTGTTTCCAACATACCATCACCATATCAATCACTACACGTTGTACCCAAACATGACGACATTATTTGCTGAATTCACACGTTGTATCACTTTACTCACCGGACCACAATAACACTCTCTGACCAACTTAGTCAAAATTCCACGAATCTGATGCTCCCATTGGACCTCATGACCTACATAGGTCTTACTCTAACTCTTACAATACTTCCACGATGGAAGAGGTGTAGAAATTTATAACCAACTGCCGAATCGACAAATCATTAGGTCTATACTCCTGATAAGAACCATCACCTCATTCAAAACCAAATAATGGCCTTAGCTCCTTGATATACTTCATATAACCAGATTGCACTGATCCTAAATCCAATGATCTCGTCTCACCCAGTACGAACTGATCAGGCAATAAGCCACCCGGACATGATAAAAAGTCTCATATGACGCCACAATGTGCCAATAGGCTACCAATTCGAACGCGATACAAAAGGGGAAACTAACTCTGAAAAGGCAATCCCATTACCCCGCTCACAAATCATACATGCGACACGGGCTCACAGCTAATATGAGTTTTCCTCTGAAAATAGGAAACTAAACAGATAAAAACAATTATGGGGAACTGTACTGAATATCACACTATTGCGGCGCGCAACCCGATCCAAATAACATAACCATGGCGGCGTGCCACCCGATCCACACATAGAACTCACATAAGGAGATATACATTGAGCTAAAATGCCCATTACAACAAAATACCAAATATCGGTCATAAACACGCTTAGTGCATAGTACCATTCTCCTGGGGAGACATATAACGCTATAATCCACAAACTCGAGCACAACTGAGGTGCGATACATGATCTGAATCTCAAGAGCAATCCTGCTCATATAACACCATCGCCACGCGGAACCTCAACGCATAAGAAATTTACCAAGCCGTCTCACAACTCACACGACACAATACATCATTACCTGGAATATCTGATGACAAAATAACACCCCGACTGCTCTTCCATAAGGAACGCTCGCAGGAATGAACACAACTGGCCTAACATACAGCCCATATTCATATTAAATCCATCCACAACCTCCAAGATAATTTCGATCACACTGAACTAGGCTAATAACCTTTCAATGATCCATACTATCTTCCTTTTTCCCATAACACACAAGAACAACCGTCATAACCGGAGTAATCCTTCGCAGTCCATATTCTAATAAACTGAGTGCCCTCGGGGCATATGTTCTCAAATTAACGATATCCTCACAACCTTCATACTTGGTTTAACTTCTTCAATCAATCAAGTGACTACATGCCACACTCATACAACCTTCCTGTGGGACGCGCTCCCACAACCTTCCATAACAAACAACAGGTATGCACGCCCAAACCATCAGTCGCACTAATGCTGAAAAGTGATCAAGAATCCTTAACCAAGATGTAAAGCCCTTTTCACAAAACACCGATCCCAAGTGACGCTGAAGACAATACCAACTTACTTTAAACATCGAAACTCTTTTCCTGCTCATCCGAGCTCGTGACATCCTTGTCAACACTGAACTGCAGCCTTGATCCTTAATTCAAATTCCATACCACTCACTGCACCCAACATGCCAATATACGATAGAACACAATTTTCATCACAACTCCGGAACCACTAATAGACTAACACTTCATCATATAAAACTTTTAATTTAACTCACTTCAGGAGAACCTTAGCAACACACAGGCGAATACTCATAACCGTAGAATATGCAAATCTCTAAGTAGTGGTCCAAGCCACCATATCCCTTCCGGGATCCGCCTACACATAACAGTCCATAACAGAAGAATGCTTCTGAATAAAATCAATTACATCGGCTGACACGCCTCATACGTACCGCCACAAATCACTTGCATAAGTTGATCACGTTGAATGAACTGATCACTTCTACCAATATGCCAATTCAACTGTGGCTAACCAATCTATCTTCCTTCGATTTACCCTGATTGCCTTAGGATTAATACTAACTCCATTCAACACATAACATACTCCATTTGCACTCATCCCTAGTGACCTTGAATCACGAGACCATATTGTTCTGAATTCCACGAACCATTTCATACCTCCCAAATGCTACACCGCAAGCCAACACATCATAGAACATTCTGGGCCTCTTCTCATAAGCTACTACAACGCTTGATTCTTAATCATACCTATAAGCTCGACATCATTAGGCACCCCACTTTACCCCTTGAATTTATTAGGACCGTTACTGAGAGCCACCCGCTCTGACTTGGTCCTAAATATGGTCAACTCCATAAATCTTATAACACATGAATACCCTCTCTACGAAGAACCAGGCAGAATAGCTTCCCTCGAACTCGCATTTACAAAAGGTATAAATCCTGAATCCTTCCTCAAGTCTGAACATGAGCTGATAAGGCCAACCATAGCATGAATTTAACAATTTGTTTGCTCAAATTACCACTTATGTTCTTTTCCCGTAGCTGAGATAACCCAACAATATACTAATAGCTGGAAACCTCGCAAGTAGCTAACCATGCAACCCAAATCATAAGCGGTGGGACTCTCGCACTTAGCTTGAAGCTATCATCACACAACTCTGGAATTCACCCGAATTCTTTACCTCTTATTTCTATAGCCTCGCGCAATCAACCGCCAAAATTCTCGGAATCCTTATGTAAAACCCCCTTTTTTGAACCTTAAATCATCAACCACATTCGCGCGACCGATCTCTTCACTGTATAACCAATAGAATCCTTCGCAGAAGCCTCGCCAACCATGCGGCCGCTAACCTACTCACAGGAAATAACCCACCTATGGAAATAACTTCCCGCCATCTTCCAATGCTGCTGCACGACATACAATCACTATGACATCAATAACCCACCCTGAGTCCGAGCTCACTCTCTAGCTGTACAAGTCCATTCATCCCTCGTGGACATCACTTAAATGCGCGACAACAACCTTCCAATTGAAAGTTATGTTGCATCCTTCTTCCTTTTAAGCAGCTGCTTTCCGTTATATCCAATCTCCTGCCGCATGATAATCCATACTTCAAATTAGACCCGTAGACCCCAATCACCAATCACTAAAAATTCCCAAATCGATCCAAGCTCTCCTTAAGGCACGTAGCCATCATACTACCAAGCCCATATGTAACTTCGCAACTCTCCCACTTTGGCGAAACTCATCCAATTAATCGATTACTCGCCATTTGCTCCTTATACTTGGCCTTCAAGAAATCTTAGCCACCGCCTGAACTTTTTCCAAACGTCTCTCCTCATTCCGTGCTTCTCAATTGTTGCCTTAGATAAAATCAATCTTCATAGCACTTGAACCCACAAATTGCTACTAACTTTAACCTTTCTGAATATCATCTTTCTCGAGCCGTCAACACTATGAACACCGATTCCATCCTAAACCACCGCACCCCGCAATCTCTGACCATCGCTTCTTCATTACTGCCTCGTAATATCCTGCTCCAAGGGTAAATTTTAGAAGATCATAACAATACGAACTTAGTACATTCAATAAGGACAACGATACCTCATCATAGCAGAAAACTCCACCATGCTCGCAATTACCAAGTCTTGTTACCTCATCCACCCAAACCTGAACATTCTCAGCCTGATTGCTTTTCCCTTGCCGGGAATAAAATACCGAATCTCTAGATCATGCACTGAGTGAACCTCCCTTCAAGTCATTCACTACCCCGACACGTAGGCAAATATCCTACCATCATATCAATACTGCAGAATAATCGTTCATAAGCATCAGGACAACTGGTGCCTAGCCTCGAAGCTCTCAAAAATACTGCTACTGAGCTGAATCAATAGAATATCCTTCCATAAGGCGACGATAATAGTCCCATCAACTATACCGGGGGAAACATCCCGCACCACATCTGTAGTATCATTAAAATTCTTCATCTCTCGATTTACAACAAGCGATTCACATCGCGTAAGATTGAGTAGGAAGGAAACAAAGGCATAAGCCTCACAGGAATCAAATCACACGATAGGGAATCAAGAAGGGAAGTACTCCTAACAGCCCTGTAGCCTCCCGAGGATAAGTACAGACGTATCCGTGCCGATCCGCGAGACTCTACTAGACTTGCTCATGACTCGTGAGACCTACGGGAACCTAGAGCTCTGGTAACATTTTGTCACAACCCGAAATCCACTAAGGGTCGTGGTGGTGCTGGACACCGCTGTCAGGCAAGCCAACCAAAATACTTAATTAAATTCTTGTTTAAATACTTCCGAAAACACTTCATTTATACTTTTAAAATAATACGCAATAAATCCTCCAAATAAATAATGAGGCATTTAAGAATTTTTAAAGCTTCTGAATAAACCCAAATACATCCCAGAACCTGATGTCACAAGTACATGAGCAATTTCTAAGAAATACCAAATAAAGTACAACAACTGTCCGGAATACAATTGGACAGAAAATAAATAGAATCCTGTGAAAGACTATACTAGCTGCGGGTCGCCTCGAGGAAATACAGCTCACCTAGTCTCCGTGTCAACCATGCCGCTATGCCACTAAGCCACTAGCCACACAATAAACCTGTGCAACAAAAAGGCATAGCAAGTGTTGTATGAATACGAAAACAACGGGTACTCAGCAAGTATCCCGTCTAATCTCGAAGAAGTAGAGACGAGAGGTCGACTTTAACACTTGCTTGAGGTCAAATAATAATATACTAAAATGTGAGGAAATCATGGATTTATATAGCAGTTCTAGGTCACAAAGCGTGAAAACAGGTAAACACCTTTAACAAGTAATAAAGGATTTTTCAAGATTTCTTTTCATTTATCTTCATTAGTTTATATCAAGACATAAAAGGAAATATCAACATTCAATATTTTCAGGCAAGAAATATAAGCATGTGCATATTATGCCAAGGTCGACGGCCCGCTCCAACAGAAATTTAAACTGTACACTTGCCGAGGGTCGACGACGCGCCTATAGATGCATCTATTACCCCGTTTGCGAACTAACATGCGACGTGGTCAACATAAAATAAACAAACACTCTTCTCACGAATCACGCATGCGACACAGGTACACATAGAGATACATGTTCAAAGAATCAATTAAAAATTATCGGGGAACATTTATCCAAATAAAAACTAATTCTCTTTTAACAATTTAAGAAAATAACGTTTAATCCCTTTAGAAACTATTTACTAATCCGAGGTGATTTAAGTAATTCAAGCCGTCAATAAGTTTACAATTAATCCAAGTATAGCATGATTTTGGGTCCTAGACTACCCGGACAATAGCATAATAATTGCTACGCACGGACTCTCGTCACCTCGTACGTATGTAGCCCCCAAAAATAGGAGCACATAACCAATTAACTCACCTTTGGTGACAATTCCCTCTTACAAGTTTAGAAAGGAGACTCACCTCGCTCCGAAGCCTATATTCCGATTCAAGAATGCGCTCAAACCTCCAATTTGGAGCCGAACGATCCACAACTCTTCAAATAGGGTAAGAACTAGTCAATACATGTTTAAAAGTTCATATTCTAACTATTAAACCAATTTCACAAGCCTAAATGCAAGGTTCCTAAAATTCCTCCCCGGACCACGTGCCCAGATTCGCAAATTTTTTGAAGACAATTGTTACCCACAACCTAAGGATCAAGAATATGTGATTTTTACTCTATTCCCTAACAAATTTCGTGGTTAAATCTTGTTTTTAACAAAATCCTAGGTTTTACTTTATTCCCGTGATTTTCACTAATTTTACATGTGTTAATCTACCCAAAACTCAAGTATTAAACTAAGAATAGGTGGCCTCAAGATGCTAGGTGGAAGTCTTCTCTCAAAAGCTCTCAAAATCGCCCAAGAAACAAGTGAAAAATGAACAAAAAATGGCCTAGAGACCGAATAAATGAAGGCCACTGCCTCCAGCGATTTCTGAATATGCGGATCATGGGCCGCACCTGCGACCACGCTTTTGCGGAAGGAAGACCACTTCTACGGTCTGGGGCGCTAGAGCGCATTTGCGGTCTTGTGGTGCCTGGACTTGGGCCTCTTCTGCAATGTTACGACTGCTTCTGCGGTCTCGCACCTGCGGTCAACCAACCGCAGGTGCGGTTATGACAGAAGCGGATGCTTCAGCACTTTCCAAAAATCCCATTTTGATCCGATAACCACCAGGAATCCACCCGAGGCCCCCGGGACCCCAACCAATCATACCAAACAGTCCCAAAATATATTACGGACTTGCTTGAGGGCTCAAATCTTATCAAACAAAAGCGAAATCATGAATCACACTCCATTTAAACTTGAAGAACATAGAATTTCAAACTTCTACATTTGATGCTGAAACCCATCTAATCACGTCCAATTGACTTCAAATTTTGCACACAAGTCATATTTGACATTACAGATCTACCCCAACTTTCAAAATCGGATTCCGACCCTGATATCAAAAAGTCCACTTCCGGTTAAACTTCTCAAAAACCTTCAAATTTCTAACTTTAGCCAAATGACTCCAAAATGACCTACGGACCTTCGAATTCACTTCCGATCGTGCTCCCAACTCCAGAATCACCGTACGGAGCTACTCCCAGTATCGGAATTCCAAACGGACATTGATAATACTGAAATTCACTTCAAGCCAAACTTATGAAATTTCTTCTAAAATGGCAACTTCCACAATAGGCGCCAAAACGCTCCCGGGTCATCCAAAACCCGATCTGGGCATACGCCCAATTCCAAAATCATCATATGAATGTCACGACCCAATTCCCAAACTCGGTCGTGATGGCGCCTCTCGTGAAGACAAGGTCAGCCAACAGAACAACAATGCCTTATTTAACAGTTAATAAGCATAAATGGATGAATGATACGACTTAATAGCATTAACACTACAAAAAAATTGCATTTAACGACGAACCAAATCCGTCGCTAAAGGGCCTTTTTTCGTCGTTAATCAGGATTAGCGACGGATTAGCATTTGTTGCTGATTTGCTCGTTGCTAAGCTCTTTGCGATGGAAAAATGGAATCTGTCGCAATATTAGCGACGTTCTAGTGACGAACAATATTCGTTGCTACTGTTTGCGATAGAATTTTCGTCGCTATATTAGAAAATTGTGTCGCAAAATTCACAATGCCTTTCATCGTTTGGCATACCTTTGCGACAGAAAGTCGGTCGCTAATCCGTCTCCAATATTTTGAGACTCATTTCAGCTTTTCATTTTGCGACCAAAATCGTCTGTTGCAATCTGTCGCAATGTTATTTTATATATTTATTTTTGTTACAAAAAATATCCGTCACAATCTGTCGCAATATTTTTCCCTTATAATAATAAATAAAATTCATAAAAAATAACATACTTCAAGGTCCAAACTGATATCAAAATGAATATAGCTAATACAATTAAGTTCGAATTATCCCCTACACCAATAATAAAGTTCAAATAAAAAGGTGCGAATTATCCCTAACACCAACAATAAAGTTCAAAACAAAAAGCTTCCAAACCAAAAGATACGAATTATCCCTAACACCAATAATAAAGTTCAAAACAAAAAGCTTCCAAATACGATGCTTAGGGGTTAAGGTCATCATCTGAAACCGATACTCTTCTTGAGATCCAAGACCATATACTCTTCTCTTTTTTTCCCTCCTGCCGCTTCGTAATATGCTTTCCATTGATCAATATCAGATTGAGTTTGTGTTTGTTCCTGTAATATTTCCTAATAACTTTTCTATAAAAGAGGTGTAATAAGTAGTGAAATTAAAACAGTTAAGAATATTGAGCATTTAATTAACTAACAGAGAGGATACTTTTCATACTTTTTTTACATTGTAGAACAAGTTTTGTCACACATCTAAGTTAGCATATGCACATTATCATGTATTATCTCTAGCTGATCATTCTTTATGGCGTGTCTTCAATTGGTTCTACTTGTGTGCTAAATAGAATTTCAATTAAATTTATTAGATTGGTTACATTGTGTGTGTAGCAATGTCTGTTCTCTACTTTTGTTTCAACTTAATTAATCAGCTTCCCTGCTCTAAATATGGAAGAGAAGTTGCGTAAAATATTTATAAATTCAATCATGTTGTATATCAGCAAGTAACAGTGCTAAATGCACATGAACTTGATAAGTTTTCTTAATATAGATAGTGACTTACAAATCTTAGCCCATAATGAGGCATTCATTAAGCCTTTGATTCACTAAGTATAACTATGAGAAAATTCTGATATTTACATTGTTACCTTTACTTGGGTTTAGCTGTAGCGAAAGATTCAAAATATAAAAAAGTAAACACATCAAGAAGCCAAAGGGATTTAAACATCTACTATACATACACACTAGTAAGTAAACACATCAGGAAACCAAAATAACCTCAGGGCAGTCATTTAATGACAAACAAATACTAGTAAGGTACAGGCTATCAAGCAAAGCCTCTGGGCAGTCATGACACTCAGAGAAGATAATAGGCTATCAAGCAGAGCCAAGATAATCATACTTTGACTCTTAAACAGAACTATATAAACATAGTAAGGTAGAGCTAGCAAGCAACCTAGATTCCATAGTGTTTAACTAGCAGACAAACCAAAGATGAAGGATACCACGATATCTGGTAAGGTTACTATAAGCAATTCTTAACACCAACAAGAAGAAATTTTAAGTTCAGAGTTGCAATAAAGCTAAGGCTGTGATATACTTACAAGTCTCTTGCGATATTCCCCAATGGAGACAGAGCCGCCTGTGTGAGTCCCGGTGGAGACTCCAAGCACGCTCTAAATTATCCATATTTCTATTTAATATAGAAACAAAATAGGATAATAAAATATATATATAAACCAATTATTTTAGGCAAACATATATATATATATATATATAAAAGACATCAAAAACTCCTGCTTAGTAAACACAAGAATGCCACCATCTTCTCAATCATACTAAGGCTACAACAGCTCACCAAAAAACACTATCATTGTGTCAACGGTAGAGCTACTTTACATTCCATTGTATTCCACTTGATGAAATGAAAAGCAAGGAAATAATATAGCAAAACTAGCAATCTGAAAATTTTCTTATTTCCTCTGAAGAAGTATGTGACACAATCATTCTGTCAACGAATAAGCCAACTAATAGTGCTCATGTCCATCTTTTCATATCATTTAATCTTTGAGGTAGTAATATAGTGCCAGAATAAGATAACAAGAAGCAGGCAAGCAACTATACATATCCGTCTAAAATTAGAAAACTGAATCCACATACATTCTTCTAAGCCAGTAAAGACACTAATCTTAAGATAAAAGAGCACTTACCAAAGGTTTTAGCAACTATATTTAAGAATCATACTCATATGCTCTAATCGGCTTGTGCTGCATCTGCAAGAACCAAACTCTCAAGCTCCTTATGCTTTAGATACTGACCCGGAAATGTAAGCCTAGCTGTCTCAAATGCAAAGTACCCAAGAGCTGAAAAACAAGCACTATGTAGTACTTTAGGACCCATTCCCCTTGTAAAACCAACCCACCCTTCTTCTTGTGGGAAATTAAATAAGATTGACTTACCAAACTCACAAGTCCCAAAATACACAAAGCAGTGGAACCAACAATTACAGCAGAAACACCACTGCAAAACACATAATCTCTTCACCAAGACAAGCACATAAAGGGTCAATAAAATTGTAAAAGAAGCAAATACAAATATAGTGAAAACCTAATTAGTCGCGTAAAAAAGATCCTATCTTGACAATTAACCTAGAAACACAAGTCCAACCATGAAAGAAAAGAACTTTACATACAAAAAAATCCCCTTTTACAATTAAAATCTGATAAAGCTCCAAGCCCTAGCTGCTCCAAATTGATGCAAATAAAGTAAGAAGAAAACAATTAATTTGAAAATGTTCACTCACATGCTGAGTAATGAACATAGTATTCATAGTCATTAGCACTACCATCAAGCTACTAATTCATAAGAAACAGAAGAAGAAACAAATTAAAGCCATCTGCACACCTTAGATTCACGTTGGCTACTAATTTCTGCTCTTGTTCTTGCCCTCAAGTGTGTTTTCCATTGATTTTGCTCCCAGCCGCCTATATTTGCTCCCACCGTTCTGCCCTGTTAGAAGAAGAAGAGACAGAACTTTTACCAATTTTTTGCCCTAGATAAATAATTAAGTGGTATTTAGCGACGGATTTAGCCACGGCTTAAATTCCGTCGCTAATAATGATATTATTTTTCACGGGATGTAATATTATCGACTGAAATTTTTGTAGAAAGGAAATTAAAAATTTTTTGATACAGAAATTAAGAATAGCGATGGAAATTGCGTTGCTAATTCCGTTGCTGTAGGTAAATAAATTGTGCCACTTAGTTTTTGTCACTAAATCCGTAGCTAAATTGAGGGCGCCAATATTTAGTGATGATATTTTCGATTTCGTCGCTATTCTGTCGCTATATTATATACTAACTATTTTTTAACTTTTTTTGCAACGAAACTATTATTCCGTAGCTAATCCGTCGCTAATCAGCGATAGAACTAAGTTTGTCGCTAAAATCGGTCGCTAAATGCAGTATTTTTTGTAGTGTAATAACTGATATTTGCCACCCAACACAACCCGACCAGGGTATCACAAGTCACGAGCATCTAAAGAAGCCTAAACACAACTACAAAGTCTGTAATTTACATGAATCAAATTAAAAATCAAAGAAGGGAAAATCAGGTGCCGCGGACGCTGGCGGTCACCTTACTCCGCTACGATAGTGATACCTTCAATCAACTCAAAACCCGCTACCGGGTGATCAATACCTGCAACTGCACACGAGGTGCAGGGAGTAAAGTGAGTACTCCAACTCAATGAGTAATAAAAGTAAATAACAACTGAGCGGTAAGAAATCACATAAAACATATCGTCATGCTATATAGGAGCAGAGAAGAACCTTTAAATGGGGAAAAAATAGTGAAAACTTGTGAAAAACTTTAGAAATATCTTGGCTCAGTTTTAAACCTCTTCTAAAAATAATCTCTTCAACGGTTACCAAACGATGCTTTCAAAACAATTTGTGACACTATGCACAGAAATCCGGGCCTCGGGCAATATCCTTGTTCCCGGTCAGCCACTGTTACCTGACCGACGCATCGTACAGTGTCATTGTTACCACTGTCTAAGGTTTATCCTCTTTGAGAGTGATCAGAAAATACCAGAACAGCAAACAGATATCTCAAGAAACAACACAAATAATGAATAGTGAATAAATGCATGAATGTAATGCAATGCAAATAACGGTACATTCCAGTACCCGCTGCGACGTGCAGCCTGCTCCATTTATCTTCATCGACGACGCTCACTGGGGGTGTGTACAGACTCCGGAGGGGCTCCTATATCCCTAGCGCTATAATCAAGCCATCTCGTGGCATCAACCAGGCCCTCGGCCTCAATATCAACACAGTATTGCTGCGGCATACAGCCCGATCCGGCGCTCACTAGGGTGTGTACACACTCCGGAGGGGCTCCTACAGCCCAAGCGCAATATCAGCAAGGTATTGGCATCAAACAGGCTCTCCGCCTCAATATCAATGTATATATCATCGTTGCGGGGAGCAGCCCGATATATATCAATGAAAACATCCTCACTACCGGGTCCCCGACCCATCACAGTCAAATAAGTTCACAGCCAATCGGGCGTGACATGCTATAGGGACCTCAGCCCTCATATCTATTTCCATTTAATGTTCATGTATAAAACACAGTTATTATATTATTTTTGACATTTGCAAACATGACTGAGAATATATGTTATGCACACAAGTGAGGAAAACACATAAGGATCCCCTAAGGATTCTACAAGTCGGCACAAGGCCCCAAACACGGCAATAAGCCCAATTTATAGTGATAAAGTATGCGTCTCAATCACCAATATAGTAGTAATTAACACTCGGGATGGACTAAGTCTCAATCCCCAACAGTAAACGACCCCGCATTCATCGTGGAATGCGTGTCATGCCTCAATATAGCGTTACGATGTGAAAGTCTGGGGTTTCAAACCCTCAGGATATCATTTACAAGTATTACTCACCTCGAATCGGCGAAACCTCTAGCCCGCGATGCCCTTTTCCCTCAAACCGGCCTCCACGCACGTGGAATCTAACCAAAATCAGAGCAAATACATCACAATATGCTAAGGGGACAATACCCAATCGAAAGAAATCGAGAAATAGCAAAAATCTCGAAACTAGCAAAACCCGAGCCCTGGGCCCGCTTCTCGGAAAATTACAAAACTTACATTACCGGATTCCTCGTCTCGTCACGAGTTCATACATATCAAGAAATCCCAAATCCGAGCTCAAATGACCTATCAAATTTCAATTTGAAATATCAAAACTCAAGCCCTAGCTTTACCCCTTTTTGGTGAATTTCAACCAATTTCCATGTTAAATTTAACATAACCTCGTGTATTTAGGCTAAAGAACTTACCTTCAATCAATCTTCCTTGAATCCCTCTTCAATTTTCATTCCCAAGCTCCAAAATCGGAAAACAATGGAGAAAAATGACATAAGCTCGCGGATGAAATGTTTAAAAAACCTTTCTGCCCAGCTCTGAATAACCCTATGCGATCGCACTCCTTGACTATGCGATCGCATAGAACAAATTTCCAGCCCTCAAATAATACCCTATGCGATCGCAACACATGCTATGCGATCGCAATGCATCAACATCCATCACTGTGCGATCGCAACTAGCTATACACTACCGCAGTGAACAAATTCAACACCCCTTCCAATCCTTCTATGCGATCGCATGACTACTTCTGCAATCACATAGAACAAAAACTCTCTGCAATTTTTCTGCTATCCTTTAAGGCATAAAATGGTCCGATTGACCATCCGAAACTCACCCGAGGCCCTCGGGACCTCAACCAAAAGCACCAACATATCCCATAACATCATTCAAACTTGTTCCCATCATTAAAACACCTCAACAACACTAAAACCATCATTTCTCATCGAATTCAAGCCTAACTTCTTTAAAAACTTCCGAAATGCACTTTCGATCAAAAACCCAACCAAACGACATCCGAATGACCTGAAAATTTGCAGACATATTCAAAATCACCTAACGAAGCTACTGGAACTCTCAAAATTCCATTCCGACCCTCTGATCAAAATCTCACCTATCAACCGGATTTCGCCAAAATACTAACTTTGCCAATTCAAGCCTAATTCTACACCGGGCCTCCAAAATCACCTCCGACCACGCTCCTAAGTCACAAATCATCCCTCGAAGCTATCTGAATCACCGAAAATCACATCTTAGCCCTCTAACTCATAAGTTAACGTCCGGTTGACTTTTCCAACTTAAGCCTTCTTAAAGAGACAAAGTGTCCCATTTCTTATCAAAACCATTCCAAATCAACTCTCACACACCACATACCGATAATGAAATATGAAGAAGAAATAAACGGGGAAAACAGACCAGCAACAGATGAGACTATGGGTCGGGTCGTCACATCCTCCCTAACTTAAAAAACGCTCGTCCTCGAGTGTACCTAGAGTTGTCCTAGAAGCCAACAAATAGCTAAATGACCTTACCAAGCATATACTCGAGGTGATCCCACATCACCCTATCTCTTATAGGTCTGATAATACAACACAACGGAAATTTCACAGTCCATCTAAACCATAAACCGTAGGACCATATTGCACTTTCCGAAATCATACTCAAAATCAGAACCTCACGTCAATATCAGAATAAACTTGAACCAGCTGTAATAAACCATGCCTGCAACCTCAGGTCAAATCATACAATATACCACACAATCTAACACTCTAAACGATAATCACTATTCACAACAGTTGCCTACAATACTCAATTACCGATAGAAACCTCTTATTAGCTAAAGTCTTATTCACACACTTTTACATACTGCCAACGATATATAAAACACGTGATAAACCATAACCGTTCCTCAGGTCACCCATACATAAAGCCACTTCCCTGTTGACTAATGCCATAACAGATTTCCGGGCCAAACCTCGATATAAACCCTCTAATCAGCTGAAATCACATATGTTCGCATTCATTAATGAATCCAACGATCACCTCGAATTCAACGCACCACTCTGGTAATATGACACCTCATCACAGGCCTAAGCCACAACTTGCTTAATCCACGCACCAAATGATGGGCGGTCTGAACATACCCAAATCATGACAAATGACTCAAATGAAAGAGCTATACCTCAAGCTCAAGAGTACCATTACAACACAAAGCTGAGACCCTGTCTCACATCATAGAAATAGAGTACCTGAATGCTCCTCGAAGGGTCATAACTTCACGTGTCCTCGCCATAACGCGCGATGCTATCCAAACACTGTTACACATGAAGCACCTCAAGTCACCATGCTCAAAATAGACAGCCATACACAGATTGATGTCTGAAACCAAGCGATCCATTGCACCCACGGTGAAGCAAGTAATATACACTATTTAATCCTGAAAGGACACAACCGATGCGCTATTTACCGAGCACACTCAATACAGATTTTCCTTAGAAACCAGGAAGCAAGGCATACAAAATAGCATTTGGAAAACTATTCTCAATATCACACTGTTGCGGCGTGCAACCCGATCCAGATAACATACCGGTGGCGGCGTGCCACGCGATCCACACAAATATCTCACATAGGAAGATGCACATCGAGCCAAATTTGCTCATTATAACAAAATACCGAGTATCGGTCATAAGCATACTGAGTGCATAATGATGTCTACTTATAGCATTGTAAGCTACAAAACTTAAACACAACTGAGGTCCCCCCTCAACTTCCACTATGAATCTCGATAGCACCGCACTATATGTGCCCACAGTCCGAAAATCATAACGCCTCATAGCACCGAAAAAGCAACTCATAGACCTCCCCAGATCACTAACAAGCTCAACAACGATAGATTCAACCTATCCCTCAACAATACATATCGGGGCCAACCAAGCCATCTCAATCTGAATACGTAGCCACATCGGCTTGCCAACGAACTCAATACCAAGAAGCCTGAAGCAGCTCCTTCCACTTTTTATAACTCCTGCCGGAGCAGTACGATATGGTGCCCGGCACCAAATAAATGCCGAAATCCACAATCTCGCCCGACGACATGCCCAGCCATAAGGAACGCATCCGAAAAGTCCTTCAATACTGGAACTGAATCAATGGTAGAAACCTCTATACTGACATCAACCATAAAGGCCCAATTAAGGAAAGCAATCCTTCCCAGCTGTCCGCTGGTCTTTAGGACACAACCATTCTGCTAGAACATAGTCCGATGCACCTCGCCACGCAACCTGTGGCATTTTCCGACATAACCCATAGCACAATAGTCTAGAATAACCCACATTGCGACAACAGTCTACATCTCAACATCGTATACAAAATCTAACATACCAACCAAGAAGGATCCACTCGGGCCTCCAATCCCAATAGCCGCTAACGGTACCAATACACACTATCCACAACCACAACATAGCCTGAACATGAGAACTCCCAGTCTCCAGCTCCACATAGCACACAAATTACTATGCCTGATCCCAAATTCTGCAGTATAAATACATATTACACCTCGAGTACCCAGTCATTCTTCGAAGATATTCTAAAATTCTCCGATGCCATCAAACACACTCAGATATTAGCAGTAGATCTAGGAAGAAAGTGCCGCAATACTACCGAAGTATCATTATTCTAATCACATTGCCCTTTTTCTGAAACATATACCCTTGTCAAATCACTTCCAATTAGCAGTACCATCTCCTTGGTTACCTGAGGCTACCCGTTGCCTAGGAATTTTATGAACTTCTTTTCAAAACTGAACTGTAGCCCATCCAGCCAAGACCTTCCGTCAATCCCATCTAGAAGAAGAATCATTACACATTCCATGCTTTGCATGCCCATAGGCAATATATGCTTCTCTAAACCACGATAACACTCATCAAGAACTCTCTCTCCCAATTCCATTGCACAAGCTAAACTACCAGGACTGAATCCTTCTACCTGGACCAAGCTAAGCAAGCTGTCAGAACTCAAGAGCCTTGCTGCACAATACCAGTAAAAGCTCATTACCTCGAATAATTATGAAGAATTAATCATATCCTTACCATACCGATTCGGTCTACTATCAAGCTATTCCATCTATCAAATTTCTCTTTTTGTTCATCATCCACTTGATATTTCTCCCTCGCTGTAGCATCACAATGCCTCAATCCAGGCTTACCACACGAGACTCGCACATAAGACCACACTGTCTAAGACCCATGGCCACTGAATACTCTCTCAATCGTTCCCAGAAATACCACATTCCAGAGTACTCTTCCCCGAAGAACTTCCTGCAAATCTGAAATTTGTTACCATTACTTCCCAGATCCTGATACATAGAATCCCATAATTAACATAAAATACCACAAGTCTTGATCTTTTCTAATGAAAACACAGTCTCTACCCACCTACACAACCTTAAGACACCCGATTGTTACATGTAGAATCTTGGACACAATAAAAGCATTCTCGATAGTCATTCACTCTTACACATCTGTAAATTATCTGACTTAACGAACAGAACTACTCTTGCCTCATTAGCACTCTGACACCGCAGAACATGATTTCATACCAATACAAACAACTATCTTCCTTCTCTATACACTGAGCATTCTTTACCAGCAACATCTCAAGACATCCTATTAATTTCACACATCTACGAAGCATCGTATAACCTTTATCAAAATTTTCCTTCACACGTGCTATCCTTGGCTCAATTTCTGCAAACCGAACTGATCCGCCAGCATACCTCGAAAAGGAACCAACATAGCACATAACCGTACAATCAACTAATCAGCAGCAACCTCGCCAACTTGGATCGAAGCCATATATATATCAGGACACACTGAATAACCCGTAATACTTTTACTCTAATGATGACACAATATCATAGTGAGATTAAACACACATCATCTACTAGTTTGTGAAAACACAGATCATCTCGTACTATAATCCTCTGGAAATCTCGCATTCATCCCCACGTCAGCTGATCCCACTCTCTTAAGCGAACCAAATTTTCAAATTACAACACGTACCCTTCAATTACACATGGGATCTTCTAACGGACACATAAGCATCATACCACTCAAGAACACTCCGCAGGAGATAACCCACCTGCTTCGCCTCAGTTTAGTATTTCAGCACATCTTCCACCATCATACACATAACACAGCCATTTAGTCTTCCTGAGTCTGAACTCATACCGCCACACGTAATGCACTTAACTTCCAACTAGGAGATACAAAAATATTCTTCACGTGCCCATAACTCGGGGCAACACATCCAATCGCAATGGAAATCAAACACTTAATGGTTCATCTATCACCCAACAGACCTTCTTCGACACCTCCAAGTCGTATATAAACATCACACAGTACCAACATACTCATTACATAGCTATCCAGCCGCCATTCCCACAATTAGGGACAATACTGAACATCTAAGTTCATAACACCAGCTCTCAAAATCAGCACCTCGGTGCTCAAGCCATAGGCGAAGATTTGGCCTCAAGTTCTCCAGACTGGCCCAACATCACTCATGAAAATCACATCTCGCCCCTCGATCGGGGAATCACAAGCCATCAAGGCACATCTGATACTGAGCGCTCACGTGCACATACAGACGCGTGGAATGAATTTCAAGAGTTATATCTCAAGCTGAATCAAGTACGCATGATAAGAATTCCAAGAAAGTGAACTTTTCCTAAAGGTTCTGCAGCCTCTCGAGGATAAATACAGACGTCTCCGTACCGATCCGCGAGACTCTACTAAACCTGATCATGACTCGTGAGACCTAGTAACCTAGGCTTTGATACCAACTTGTCACGACCCAATTCCCAAACCCGGTCGTGATGGCGCCTCTCGTGAAGACAAGGCCAGCCAACAGAACAACAATGCCTTGTTTAACAGTTAATAAACAAAAATGGATGAATGATAAGACTTAATGGCATTAATAACTGATATTTGCCACCCAACACAACCCGACCGGGGTGTCACAAGTCACGAGCATCTAAAGAATCCTGAACACAACTACATAGTCTGTAATTTACATGAATCAAATTAAAAATAAAGAAGGGAAAATCAGGTGCCGCGGACGCTGGCGGTCACCTTACTCCGCTATGATAGTGATACTTTCAATCAGCTCAAACCCGCTACCGGGTGATCAATACCTGCAACTGTACACGAGGTGCAGGGAGTAAAGTGAGTACTCCAACTCAATGAGTAATAAAAGTAAATAACAAGTGAGCGGTAAGAAATCACGTAAAACATATCGTCATGCTGCATAGGAGCAGAGAAGAACCTTTAAATGGGGAAAAACTTGTGAAAAGCTTTGGAAATATCTTGGCTCAGTTTTAAACCTCTTTTGAAAATAATCTCTTCAACAGTCACCAAACGATGCTTTCAAAACAATTTGTGACACTATGCGCAGAAATCCGCCCTCGGGCAATATCCTTGTTCCCGGTCAACCACTGTTACCTAACCAGACGCATCGTACAGTGTCATTGTTACCACTGTCTAAGGTTTATCCTCTTTAAGAGTGATCAGACAATACCAAAACAGCAAATAAATATCTCAAGAAACAACACAAACAACGAATAGTGAATAAATGCATGAATGCAATGCAATGCAAATAACGGTACATTCCAGTACCCGCTGCGGCGTGCAGCCCGCTCCATTTATTTATCGTCGACGGCGCTCACTGGGGGTATGTACAGACTCCAGAGGGGCTCCCATAGCCCAAGCGATATAATCAAGCCATCTCGTGGCATCAACCAGGCCCTCGGCCACAATATCAATACAGTATCGCTGTGGCGCGCAACCCGATCCGGCGCTCACTGGGGTGTGTACAGTCTCCGGAGGGGCTCCTACAGCCCAAGCGCAATATTAGCCAGGTATTGGCATCAAACCGGCTCTCGGGATCAATATAAATGTATATATCATCACTGCGGCGAGCAGCCCGATCCATATCAAGGAAAACATCCTCACTACCGGGTCCCCGACCCATCTCAGTCAATTAAGTTCACAGCCAATCGGGCGTGACATGCTATAGGGACCTCAGCCCTCATATCTATTTCCATTTAATGTTCATGTATAAAACATAGTTATTATATTATTTTTGACATTTGCAAACATGACTGAGAATATATGTTATGCACACAAGTGAGGTAAACACATAAGGATCCACTAAGGATTCTACAAGTCGGTACAAGGCCCCAAACACGGCAATAAGCCCAATTTATAGTGATAAAGTATGCGTCTCAATTGCCAATATAGTAGTAATTAACACTCGGGATGGACTAAGTCTCAATCCCCAGCAGTAAACGATCCCGCACTCATCGTGGAATGCGTGTCACGCCTCAATATAGCATTACGATGTGAAAGTCCGGGGTTTCAAACCCTCAGGATATCATTTACAAGTATTACTCACCTCGAACCGGTGAAACCTCTAGCCCGCGATGCCCTTGCCCCTCAAACCGGCCTCCACGCGCGTGGGATCTTACCAAAATCAGAGCAATTACATCACAATATGCTAAGGGGACAATACTCAATCGAAAGAAATCGAGAAATAGAAAAAGTCTCGAAAGTAGCAACCTATCAAATTTCAATTTGAAATATCAAAACTCAAGCCCTAATTTTACCCCTTTTTGGTGAATTTCAACCAATTTCCATGTTAAATCTAACATAACCTCGTGTATTTAGGCTAAGGATCTTACCTCCAATCAATCTTCCTTGAATCCCTCTTCAATTTGCACTCCCAAGCTCCAAAATCGCTCAACAATGGAGAAAAATGACATAAGCTCGTGGATGAAATATTTTAAAAACCCTTCTGCCCAGCTCTGAATAACCCCATGCGATCCACTCCTTGACTATGCGATCGCATAGAACAAATTTCCAGCCCTCAAATAATACCCCTATGCGATCGCAACACATGCTATGCGATTGCAATGCATCAACATCCATCACTGTGCGATCGCAACTAGCTATACGCGACCGCAGTGAACAAATTCAACACCCCTTCCAATCCTTCTATGCGATCGCATAACTATTTCTGTGATCGCATAGAACAAAAAGTCTCTGCAATTTTTCTGTTATCGTTTTAAGGCATAAAATGGTCCAATTGACCATCCGAAACTCACTCGAGGCCCTCGGGACCTCTACCAAAAGCACCATCATATACCATAACATCATTCAAACTTGTTCCAATCATTAAAACACCTCAACAACACTGAAACCATCATTTCTCATCGAATTCAAGCCTAAGTTCTTTAAAAACTTCCAAAATGCACTTTCGATCAAAAACCCAACCAAACGACGTCCGAATGACCTAAAAATTTGCATACATATCCAAAATCACCTAACGAAGCTATTGCAACTCTCGGAATTCCATTCCGACCCTCATATCAGAATCTCACCTATCAACCGAATTTTGCCAAAATACTAACTTCGCCAATTCAAGCCTAATTCTACACCGGGCCTCCAAAATCACTTCCGACCATGCTCCTAAGTCACAAATTATCCCCCGAAACTATCTGAATCACCGAAAATCACATATGAGCCCTCTAACTCATAAGTCAACGTCCGGTTGACTTTTCCAACTTAAGACTTCTTAAAGAGACTAAATGTCCCATTTCTTATCAAAACCATTCCAAATCAACTCTCACACACCACATACCGATAATGAAATATGAAGAAGCAATAAACGGGGAAAACGGAGCAGCAACACATGAGACGACGGGTCGGGTCGTCACAATGTACATGCTGGAACCTTCAGATCCTGATTCCGAGGTCGTTTAATCAAAATTCCAATCCTAGTTAATTCCTTCAACTTTAAGCTTCCAAAATGAGGATTCTCTTTACAAATCAAATCTGAACTTCCCGAAATTTAATTCTGACCACGCGTACAAGTCATAATACCTAAAATGAGGCTTCTATAGCCTCAGACTGCTGAACGACGTACTAAAGGTCAAAACTACCGATCGGGTCGTTATAACTTTTACTGGGGATTCAACCTAAGGAGGAAAGAACACACTAGGAGCAAGGCAGAGAATTCTTCTACGAGTTTTTCATTTCTTTCTTCCTATTTTCCATTATTGATTATGAATTCTAGTATTGTTGTTTTGCATACTATTATGAATAGCTAATTTGTTATCTATGGTTTTGATGGAATCTATTGGAGGATGATTCCCCTATTATGTTAATATAGATTTGCCATCGTATTTTCTCTATTTTATCAACTACGTTATTATTATGGTTGGTTGAAGACATCTCAATTGACTGTGCGTATTTAGTGTGTATTACTCTGGAAATAGTACATATTTAGGTAGTTGTTGAACAATATCATTACTAACATATATGAGGGATCAATACATAGGGTTTAAATGTGGGATTAGGGGTAATGAAACATTGGTGCGATCTGAGTGAGCCGTACTTAGTGCCAGCTAGCGTAATTGTGGTAGTTACTCGGGAGAGAATTACAACACTCAGAGCACTCATGATCGGTGGAGAAGACTTAGGCAAATTTATAGAAAATGTAGCGAAAAGGATTCTGATAATAGGAAAAATCATAGCTCTAGACCTCAATCTTGTCTCCAATCCTTGTCCTTGTTAACTAATAGTTTTAATGATTTCTAGTATTTGTTAGTTAATTAGATAAAAATAAATATTGTAATCTTTATAATTAGGAAATTGTTTGGACTTGTATTTCTTAGCGATATTGAACAACTGTAGGTAAGTCTTAGTTCTATGTGGGATTCAACTCCGGACTTGTAAATCAGATTATATTTGAAACGATCATTTAGTCCTTTTTATAAGGCATAGTTGGGCGTGATAAAATTTTGGCAGCGTTGTCGAGGAACTAACGGTGTGGCTGTAGGAATACATATTGCTAGGTTGCAAGTTTGAACTTTTATTTTATTTTATTTATTTATTTGTTTTTTAAAAAAAATTGTTTTATTTGTTGATTTGAGAAACATGGCATCTTGGAATTATGAGATTTTTGATATTAGTAAATCTACTATTGATCTTCCTAATGCTTATTATGGAGGAAACCACCCATGGCAAAACTATCAAAATATTCCCAAGAGCGAGTTATATGCACCAATCAATCTTATGTGTGGAATATGTGTGATATATGTAGTGGTCAAGATGGTCACTTTCATGGTTGTGCTTATATTTCTTATCTTCCCCCAACTCCTTACTTTGATGGTTCTTCTTTTTCTTGTGAAGTTAATATGAACAAAGAACCCAAGGATGATAACCTGAAAGAGAAAAAAGATATGTTAAAGTGCCTTGTGGAATAAAATAGTAAAATACAACTGCAGATAGAAAGGCAAGAGGAAACTATTCACAACTTGAAAGTTCAAGTGAGTCAACATGCTGGAGATTTTAATGTTCAACAAGCCAATATTGTGAATAGTATCCAAAAAGAGCGTGAATTAGATGCCGAAATTGAGGTGCTAGTGGAGAAGGCCAGAGTAGAACACCAACAATTAATTGAGCTAGATTTTGAGGATGCTGATGTTGTAGAAGAGACACTAGAGTCAACTAAGGACATTGATGATATGTATTTAGTTGACTCTAGTGTCCTTAGTGTTGAGGATGTTGACAAACCCAACGTTTATGTAGTTGAGCACTTTGGTCCACACTCGAAGCATTTTTTCACATTGTGTTTGGATGATGATATGAAAATAGAGTTGTCCGAGCCACTTGAGGAGTCAAGGAATAAGGAACAAGATGCCTACATTCTGGAATTCCTTTTGCCAGAGAGTTGGGAATACACATCTCATATAAAGGCCAAGAAGTCGCAGAATACTATATTATTTTATTGGGCCAATCAGATTCGTTCCACCAACCCAAGAGTATGATCATAGAGCAGCATCAAAACTTGGGGTCCAATTTATAAGTTCAAAGTGGAGACAGAAAGTGATTCGTATCATGCTGCGACGTTAAATCAAGCGCTTGTTGGGAGGCAACCAAGCTTTATTACTTTCTTTTAATATTTTTTTATTTTTTTAATTGTATTATTTTGTAGTGTCGATTTTTGATTTTCTAGGAGTATGGAAAGAAAAGCAATTGGAAGGATGCAATAACAAACCAGATGGTTGGAACAAAGTGTGAGGTACCTGCACGAAGGACCAAGCGTGAGAGAAGTCTGAGTACCCCATGAGCTGCTAGTGCTTCGGCCTTTGGCATGCCAGAGAGTTTCTTTTACCCTCTTATTAGTTATGGTGTGCACTGGGGACAATATATAATTTTAAATGTGGGGTAAGGAGATTGTCTGGGTGACTTTCTATGCTATTTTAGTTGTGCTAGTTTAATTAATTAAATTTTTTTCTTGAGGGATTTAAGTCTAATAAAAAAATATATTTTTTCTTTGTAGGCAGTGTAGTAATTCCCCCTTGATTTTTATTTGTGTCACAATTATTTTCTAAGGATTTTGTTTGAACCGGGTGTAGTTAGTTTTATTTTTTTAGGAGTAGGAGCTAGTGTGAGATGAATTAAATTGCAGTGATATCTCTTTACTTTATTATACCTTGACAATAGTTAGTACTCTGGTTATAACGATTAGCCTCAATTTTTTACTCTAGTATAAGTACCTTAAATCTTAAATTTGCTTGACTATTGACCAAAAAAACATTTGCTTGACTACTTTGACTAGAGTGTCTTGATGAGTCCAAGTGAGTTATGTGCCATGTGTGTGTAAGGTTTGAGAGTTAGTCTGTGCATTGCATTTGATGTCTATAACTTGCATCGTGTGTTTGCAAAGTTATGTGTGCCATGTTTCTTTGTTGAGCCAGATATGTATATTTTACCTGCTTGAGGATATGCTCCACAATTGTGTTATTGACTTCGGAGGTCTTGGGATCAGTTCTTACCATTAGCGGAGTTTGCCTACAACAACAACTATCAGTCAAGCATCCAGATGGCCCCTATAAGGCCTTATATGGTAGACAGTGTCTATCGCCGATCGAATGGTTTGAGCCATGAGAGGTTTGGTTGGGCACATATTTAGTACATGATGCCTTGGATAAGGTCCAGATCATTCAGGATAGATTTCATGCAACTCAGACCAAGCAGAGGAGTTATGCCGACCGTAAGGTCCATGACGTTGCATTCATGATCAGAGAGAGAGTGTTGCTTTGTGTGTCACCCATGAAGGGTGTGATGGAATTTGGAAAGAACGGAAAATTGAGCCCTAGGTACATTGAGCATTTTGAGATTCTTCGAAGAATGGGTGAGGTGGCTTATGAGCCCACATTTCCACCCAATTTATCAGCGGTCCATCTGATATTCCATGTGTCCACTTCGAAAATATCACGACGATCCATCCCACGTGTTAGATTTCAGCTCTGTCCAGTTGGACAATGATTTGAGGTGTGAGGAGGAGCCAGCAGCTATTCTAGACTGGCAGGTTTGTTAGTTGATATCAAAGAGTTATCCTTCAGTTCGTGTGAAGGGGAGGGGTCAACCTGTTGAGGCAACTACCTGGGAGTCCGAGTCTGATATATGCAGAGTAGATAGCCCCAACTTTTTCCCAACTCCGGTATTTTTCTATGTCCGTTTGAGGACGAACATTTGTTTTAGAGATGGAGAATATGATGACCCAAAAAGTCATCTTATGATTTAAAACTTAATTATGCATTCCGAGGTCTTACAAACCTCATTTTATTTTTTATCGATTTGTGTGCGCAGTCCGGGCATGCTTTCAGAAAGCCCTTATGTGAAAAACTGATGAAATAATATTTTTTGGCATAAAAGGTAACTTTAGTTGACGTAGGTCAACGTTTTGATTAAACGAACCCGGACCCGTGCTTTGATGGTGCCGGTGGGTTTGTAGTTAAAATAAGACCTAGGCGTATGCCCGAAATCGATTTTCTTGATCCCTAGCCTGAGAAATAAACTTTTGATAAAAATAGTATGACTGAAATTATAATGTTTTAAGAAATTGGTTAAAATTTTGTCTTGTTGGTATCAGGCCCGTATTTTGGTTTCAGAGCCTGGTACAATCCATTATGATATTTATATCTTATCTATGAAATTTGGGTGAGAATCGGGGCTAATTTGACGTGATTTAGACCTTTGGTTGAAAAAATAGAAGTTTTGAAACTTCCTTGAAAATTTCATGCAATTTGGTGCTAAATTCGTAGTTCTAGGTGTCATTTTGGGGATTGTATCGCCCGAGCAAGTTCATATGATGTGTTAAGACTTGTGTGAGTGTTTGGTCTGGAGCCCTGATGGCTCGGGTGAGTTTCGAATAGGCTACGGGATGTATTCAACTTAGAAAAAAGGACCAGGTGTTGGGTAGTTGCAGAAATTGTAGGTCTCAGGTCTTAGGAGTGTGGCTGTTGAGTGAAATTCGTGGACCACAGTAGAAGACGGCGCCCGCGGTGGAAACTTCATAGATCGCGATGGGGACTTTACGGACGTGGTAGGGTAAGGCTCAGGTTTCACAGCCGCACTCATAATTGCGTGGACCATGGTGGAGGTTCGTGGCCGCGCCCGAAATTTCGTGAACCACGTAGTAGAGATCAGAGGGGTGCTATATAAATGAGATTTTTCATTCATTTTTCAATTTTTCAAACCCTAAAACATAAGAGGTAATTTTCCAAACCCTTTTTCTTCCCCAAATCATAAGTAAGTGATTCATAACTCATTTCTTTCACTCTTTTACTTCTTTTTACAAGATTTCATCCTAGAATCTATGGGTTTCATGCTGGAATTGCGGATTTTGGGTAGAACTTAGATATTTCAAAATTTGGGGATTTAGACCTTAAATTGAGGTCAGATTCTAAAACCAATTGTATATTCGGGCTCGGGAGTGAATGAGTAATCAGGTTTTGGTCCGAATTTCGGGTTTGGACCAAGCGAACCTGGGTGTTGACTTTTGTTGACTTTTTAAAAAATGACCTAAATTGAATTCTTTTCTATCGTGGGTAGTTTCGAAGGCTTAAATTGAATTATTTGGTTGGTAATTTGCTAGATTATATTGATTTGGAGGCTTGTGTGAAGGGAAAAACTGTGATTGAGCTTTGAGTTTGGCCATTGGAGCGAGGTAAGTGTTGGATCTAACCCTAGCTTGAGGGATTAGGTGTTATTTGCCTATTTGCTACGTGTTTTGATGTTGAGTACAACGTATAGGTAAGGTGATGAGTACATATGCATTGTTGTCGGTTCATAGCATGCGAGTTGGTCTTATTTTTGTAACCGTTGTACTCTTTGATCATATAATTCATGTTTAAACTTTCTATTCAGCGTGTTGAGTAACTCTTATTATGTTTTACGGAATTTGATATTAAATGAGTATTGACTCAGAGTTGAGGCTGGTATTGTGGAATCAAATGTTGAAATAAGACATGTTCTTGATAATTTCTATCTCCCTGTCATTATTGTTCATTGTTTTGGTAAGAAAGAGTATTAAAGCACGAAAGGTGATGACGTGCGATGTTTTGTGAGTGAGTGATAATGCACGAAAGATGATGCTGTGCTATATTTTGTGAGTGATAATGCACGAAGGGTGATTCCATGTCATATTCTATGAGATATAATGCACCAAGGTTGATGCCGCGCCATGTTATGAGAGAGGTAATGCACGAAGGATTTTGCCGTGTCGTGAGGATGTTAGTAAAAACACGAAGTGTGATGCCGTGCACTTGTTTTGCTATGATTATTACTTTCATTGGTGAAAAGTATGTTGTTTATGTCACGACCCCAAACCGGACCCGGTTGTGATGGCACCTCTCATGAAGACAAGGCCAGCCGACACAATTCCCATATCAACCGTTTTCCATTAAAAGTTGTTTTATACCATTTATAAACCATTAATCTCATAATGAACATTTAAAAGAATAATGCGGAATAATTACACAAGCCCGACATCGGGGTGTCACAAGTCATGAGCATCTACCAAGGTATGACTACAACAAGACTCTAAAAATGTACTAAATACAGTAATAAAAATGAGAGGAAGGAAGCAGTGCAACGAACGTCGTGCAACCACCTTGCTAACTCTGATGACTCCGCGTCTGAGCAATCAACACCTGCTACCAGGTTTTAAAATATCTGAATTTGCACATGAGGTGCAGGGAGTAATGTGAGTACTCCAATCCAGTAAGTAATAAGAGTAAATAAAGACTGAGCAGTACGAAACAATGAATCCACATTTATGATAAACTCAATAAGCACAACATGCTTTCAAATTGGAATACGAGTCAGTCGTCTCATTTAAAACACAACTTTTGATAAAGATCATTTGAAAATGCTTTCCAACAGTTTCAGTAGGGGTTCAACACTTTTTATAATAAAAGAGTTGAAAACCATAATCAGCCCATCGGGCAATACATAGTTCGTATACAGCCCCTCGGGCAAAACATAAATTTCACAACCCTTTTCATAACTTAGAAACATCAGTTTAAATGAAAGATTATTTAAAACATTTGTTCAACATTTTCAATAGAGTCTCGATTTAAAGATGAGTGAATGCATTAATCAAATCAACATGTTTAATAGAAACTCGCTTTAAAGAGGAGTGAAAACAGTAAGTTCATAAACCAGCCCCTCAGGCAAAGCATCACTCATGTACATGTATATATATGTAGCCCCTTGGGCAAGCCTCTCAGTCACTCGTGACTCAACTCTTACCAATCAGTATGGTGTTCATAGCACCATTGGACCAAAACACATCTGAGAAAGGACGGAGACAAACCAGGAAAAGCTTCAATGACCATATCGTATGGTGGACACTTATGGGGTCTCAAGGATAGAGGGAATCAGCGGGATAAGGCTTCACGGCAGCTGGTGGTCAAAAGAGGTGAGGCTGGAGGTGGTCGCAGAGATGGTGAAGGCCATCGGAGAAGAAGAAGCAGAAGGTTCTAGAGAGAAGGATGAGAGGAAGAGACGAAGTAGAGAAAGAGACAGGTCTCAAAGAATGAGGGGTTAAGGAGGGGAGGTTAGGATTTAATTAAGGAAAAAGGATCTGGGCCGTTGATCTTATTTGATCAATGGGATTGCTACCATCGCCATGGATAATCACCTCTTGGTAATTCCATTCAAATTTCACTTCCTGGTGTAGGGTTGATGCTGCGGCTCTAGTGGCGTGAATCCAGGGCCGTCCTAACAGCAAATTGTAAGACGCTGGGACGTCTATCACTTGAAAGTCAACGTCGAACCTAGTCGGTCCCATTTCCAGACACAAACTGATTTCCCCAATAGTGGACCTTTGGGAACCGTCGAAAACTTTGACATTGGTGGCTCCGTCCTTGATATCATGTAGGCTCTTTCCCAATGTTCTGAGAGTCACCAATGGACAAATATTGAGGCTGGACCCTCCGTCAACTAGAATTCAGGTGATGAAATAATCTTCGCATTGCACAGTGATGTGCAACACCTTATCGTGGCTTAATCCTTCTGGTGGCAGCTCATCTTCGTGGAAAGTGATTTTATGACTCTCTAACACTTGCCCTACCATGTTTGCCATTTCTCCTCCAGTTATGTTGCTGGGCACATATGCCTCGCTCAGCCCTTTCAATAAGACATTTTTATGTGCGTAAGAGCTTTGCAGCAGGGCTAAGATGGAGATCTAGGCTGGCGTCTTATGCAGCTGATCGATAACTGAATACTCTTTGGATTGTATCTTCCTCTAGAGATCATCAGGCCCGGTTTTGGTCAGTCGCCCAGAGGCTTGCTTACTAGACTCAGCTAGATGTTCTGGAGTAAAAACCCTGCCGGTTCTGGTCCTACCCTGTGCTGCAATTGCTTCTCAGATTTGGTTTTCCCTTTCTTTCTTGCCTCGGCGGTGTAATCCCAAGGAATGGCCTTCGTATAGAATGATTATATGGCTGACATAGCTTCTGGAATGAATACTCTTGCCTTGGAAGGTAACACAACCACTTAAAATGGCACAGGTGCTTTCGGGGATCCAAATTCGACCTCAATTGGTCCTGCCGCCTTTGCAGAAGAAGGTGCTTCGAACTCAAGTGGTATAGACATGTTTACTTCATCGTCCCCAGAAGGCTGGATCTGGACAACAATTTGGTTAAGTGTGACTATCAGTTTCTTTGGCTCGTCACCCTCAGCAATCAATCCAATCGATCCCTTAGGGTCCCATTCGTCTTTTATTTCGATCATATGAATGCCTCCACCCTTGTGGTCGGGCAGAGGGTTGTTGCGAACATTAGGAGCAGGCACCTTTGCCATGATGATCTTGTTATCAATTAAAGCCTGAATTTTATCCTTCAGAGAGCAGCATTCATCAATGGTATGCCCCTTCATGCCGGAATGGTATGCACAGGTTTTGTTGGGGTTGACCTATTGGTAAGGATTTTCTAGAGTTATGGCAGGGATAGGGGTGACGTAACAGCAACTTTAAGACTTTCATATAGTTGGTCAATTAGTTTTGGATAGGCCACGAAGTGGAATTGGTTTTGGAAAAAAATTGCAGGTTTCAGCTGTTCTTTTGCAGGCCTGCAGGCTTCACATCGCAAATGCAAGTTTGCAAATGCGAGGGCTCGGCCGCAAATGCGAACTAGTCCAGGCTAGCCTTCCCCCTGCAAATGCGATACCGCCCCAGTTACTGCCTTAGTCGCAAATGCGACTCCTGTATCGCAAATGCGACTTCGCATTTGTGAGAGGACTATTGCAAATGCGAAGAAGACCGGAAAATACTCTGGGTCGCAAATGCGACATTTTGTTCGCAAATGCGAAGGTCTCAGAATACTGAACGGTTCGCAATTGCGAGCCCTGGTCGCAACTGCGACATTAGAGACCTGTAAATTCATAACTTAGATGCATTTCAACCATTTTTCACACTCTTTCAAAACCAAAACACCCTATGGCGATTTTTCAAAGGCAACTTCTTCTCCAAATCAATTGTAAGTGAATGCCAAAACGGTTCATTAAGAATTCAATACCAAGAATGCCAAAACGTAAAACCATTGAAAGCCATAAATTGCCAAACCGTTAAAATCAGATTGTTAATTGAAAATATTCTATCAGTTACAATTCTTTCAAGACCAATTAATATTAAAATAATGAACCTAGACATAATTGTAAATATTCTTTTTGAGATATTAAAATATTTTTTCTTAACAATTTCACACATATCTCAAAAAGAATATTAAAAAATAGAAAAAATAAATAGTTTTGCTGTGTTTTTGAGCATAATGCGTCAAATCTGGTGCCTCTTATACTATGAACCAGACCTACATAAAATAAGTTTAAACTTAGGGAAAATGCATAAGTACCCCCCTGATCTATACCCGGATTTCCAACTACACACTTTTTCTTTGCGGGAATCCTATTACCCTCTAAACTTATTTTAAATGTAATTATTTGCACCCTTAAAGCTAACAACCAAACTCTTGGCAAATGGTGAGCTACACGCGCCCCCACATGTATTTTTACTGCATTTTTTATTCTTTCTTATTTTTCTTATCCTTTTTTCTTATTTCTAATTATTATCATTTTTTGGTTATTTCATTCTCTTTCTTTTTGTTTGGTCATCGGCGGCATAAAATGGTGGCCGTCAGAATTTCACAAACACCATTTTTTCCAGCGACATATTTTTATCTTGATCTAAGTGTGTTTTGTTATATATATATATATATATATATATATATATATATATATATATATATATATTTTT
>MU733183.1:109786-144411 GCA_026770625.1 Nicotiana glauca
TATAAGCTGAGAAAATATTTTCCAGTTAAAATTTCAATACATCATTTTTTCCGGCGTGGGAAGATTTTCCGATGATGAATTATTTTCCCCCAAATCTGAGTGTAGTTTGCTTTGCTTATGAATAGATCTTTTTGAGAGTTTAATTTGTGTGTGAAAAGAAAAAATGGAAGAAAAACGGTAAGACAAAGTCGTCGGTGAATGAATATCCACTAGAATTAGAGAAGAAAACGAAAAAAGTAAAAGAAAAAAGACAAAGAAAAAGGAAAAGGAAAAGGAAAAAAAAGAATAAAAAAATAATCTTAAAATTATTTTTCTTGCTTCTCATTCTCCTTTGGGAGATTAAAATATACACACTCTGTCACGTCAGCGTTAAGGGTGTAAATAATTACATTTAAAATAAGTTTAGGGGGGTAATAAGGTTCCCGCAAAGAAAAAGTGTGTAGTTGGAATTCCGGGTATATGGCAGGGGGGTACTTATGCATTTTCCCATAAACTTACAGAATAAATTGGTGAAGTTTAAAACTTCTATGAACCAAGAATTCTTTTGTAAGTTTACTGTCTTAGCTATCACATTATACCCGCACACACTTTGTTTTTTATCGCGATTTTGCGCTAATAGGCCATGTGTGCGCTTGGTTTTCATGAGTGCTCTAGAAATTTTTTACCATAAATTTCATAGGAGCGATCCCACTCCACACTCATATATGTCTATCCATCAAGTGTATTCTGCAGCATAATACACCACCTATAAAAGGCAATGAATTATTAAATTAAGAGTTTAATAACTCAGCCTCTCATTCCTTGCAGTCTTGCACTATATACACACACACACCATAGGAAGGGATATAATTTAATAGTGCACATTTGATCAACTAATGACTTGTTATTACCCATATGAACCTACTTTATGGGATCTCCAATCATATAGGTTGGTTTACCATCATAGTTGATATAACTCAAATTGACAAAAGTCCTATTCCCATTGATGTTTCGGATATTAATTTTTTTCCCAAAGGTTTAGTCAGAGGATCGGCCAAATTCACTTCTGACTTCACATAATCTATGCAAATAATTCCATCTTTCAGTAGTTGCTTTATCACATTATGTCTCAATCGGATATGTCTACTCTTCCCATTAAAGGATTTATCTTTGGCAATGGCTATTGCAGCTTGGCAATCACAATGCATCGACACAGAAGGTGTCGGTTTAATTCCTAGTGGAATACTCGCCAAAAGGTTCTTTAACCACCACTACAAGAAAATTGGCTTTTAGCGAAGGGAAATCCAGTCGTTAAAAGTTCAAATCTAGTCGCTATAAGTCAATAACTACCAAATAAAATCCGCTCATCGTTGGTCGTTAAAGGCTCCGTCGTTAAAAGTTAACGACCGGATTAGAATACGGTTGCTAAATTCCTTTAACGACCAGAAAAGTTCCCGTCGTTGTTCCTATTTAGCGACCGGTGTTCCCTTCGTAAATTACCAAATTTCCCTTTGCTAATGCACATGTAACCATTTGATAATCTTGTTGTTAAAGAGTTTTAAAGACCACATTTCCCTTCGTTGATGTGAACATTTAATAAATATAATTACACCAAATATATATATTTTTCTGTAGTTATCCAATAATAATCATTATTATATGCTTTCTCACACACACATATATACAACAACTAAAAATATACCAAATAATAAAAATTCATACTCAACAAAATTTTATTGTTTATTCGAAAGAACCGAAGGATCACAATGTCTATAAATATACCCATCCAAATTGCATTCCACTATTTTTATCTACTCCTAAAAACATACACTAGAAATGTAGCACGATGTACAAATGACAAAATCTTTAAACCACTGCTAACAGAACAAAAACTCTATTGCGCTTCAACTTGCTCCGCACATTCTTCAAGCATAGGTTGTTCAGACTTCAAGCATAGATTCTTCAAAGTCACAAGCACAAGTAAAATTCCGGGATAATGCGTAAAATCCACCCCATCCTATGACCCATTTGCCAACTACACACCTTTTCTTTTCAGGGGTCCTATTATCCCCCTGAACTATTTTAAAGTGTTATTATTTACCCCTTAAAAATCAACCACCAGATGTGTGCAAGGGGGTGAAATACACGCGCCTGTAGTTCTTAAAACAGCCATTTCTGGCTGGTTTTCAGCTATTTTTCAGTTATTTCAAGGTTAAATGACATTGATACATAAGTAAGCTATCCGTATTAATTTTTGTAGTTTGACAACTATTAGTTTTCGATGGATTATAATTAAAACTACGAAAATTGACTATGATTCGTTGGATTAATTTTTAATTTTTTATCACATGAACTAGAAAATTCACGTAATTAAGATGAATCTATTTTACTATATCCAAGATCCCCTTTAAACTAAGTTAGGCATTTCAAGAGACACTGGGGAAGCAGTCGATCTCAAAGGGCTTGTGAAGATACCCACTCTCTATGCCACGTCAGCACTTAAGGTGGTGTTTATTACACTTTAAAATAGTTGAAGGGAGTAATAGGACCCCCGAAAAGAAAAGGTGTGTAGTTGGCAAATAGGTCATAGGATGGGATGAATTTTATGCATTATCCCTAAAATTTCCTAAAAATTTTCTTATGACATGTTAATCTTTTCCACCTAAACAGAAGACCTATCACACAAAAAAAAACTAGTTCCTCACTATGCATTTCTCTTAAATTAGGCTTATTTCGTCAAATTCTAAGACTATGAAAGACAAAGTACTCTCTTTTTTATGACAGTGGTGCCGGGCCATTTTGCATGCACCTCGACTATTCCATCGGGTACTGTTATCTTCCACCAGTACAGGCACCGGGTAACGCTTATCAATGCTTGGACAGATGGGGAAAATCACATAGCGTTTTTGATAAATTACTCCTATTTCTCAAGCCAAAGCAATAATATGAACAAAATAATATAACATAACACGCACAAAAAAATATTAGGCATTTTATCACCATGTCCAAGAGAGACATACAATTTAGGCATACTTCCTCCAAGCAGACGCAAATAAATTTCCTGTATAAATCAAAATCCCCATACTTCACTATCCCAAAAGTTATCAAATACTGCAAGAAAGTATACACATGTGGCATCTTCACATTCTCAACCCCACCTCTTTCTTTAAGGAATTAAACATTAATAATCACATTAGATAAGGTTCTGCAAAGGAATTAAATAAGAATCTATCCATATACACATCTGCATATATTCTTTAGATTATCTTTATTTATTCAATTGTTCACAATAAAACCTTTATCAGTGTGCAGGCTAAAGTAAGGATCAGTATTATTGCAATGTTAATACTCAATAACATCCTTTCCCAACAATTCTAAACTATCTATATTTCTTCTATTATGAATCCTAAATTGAGAAAATACCAATTTATGTAACGAATTGATGAAGTCCTTTTCTATCCAACCTTTCTGACTGCAATCCATTAGAACACCAACAAAAATAATTTTATCAGCCAACAGCTTTGCGGAAACAAACATCAGCAAGTCCACACCTGATATCACCGGTGAGAGCCATGATACATTTCACTAGAAAACTCCCTTTGAAATGACTGATTGCTTGCTCGAATCGATCATTGAGGCACTGGACACCAAGGTAACAACTGATTTAACAATTTATAACCGTGAAAACCTTAGAAATCAACTGAGTTGAAATCAAAGTAAAATTGAACTTCAATTAAGCACATTACACATTGAGAGTGAGTGAGAGAGAGAGAGAGCGCACACCAATTGGAGAGGGAGGACATCAAGGCAGTGGTAGCAGAGAGTCTGTGCCATCCTTATTTTGCAATTTGGGGCTTAGGGTTCTTTGAATAGAACGACTAAAAAGATCTGAAAATTTGGCGCTTTTTTATTTTGGATATGTTCGCCAAATTCCTCATAGCCATTAACGACCGGATATCTTAATATTAATGAGCCGGATATTATTGTTTTGTTATTCTAGAATTAAAAAGCAGCCATTAACGACGGGAAATATTATTGGTCTTTAAAAGTATACTTATAACGACCGGATTCACATCCCTTCGTTAAAAAATGGTCATTAAAAGGCAAGTTTCTTGTAGTGCACTCGGCCTCATTGCTAGCTAATTCCAATGCCACAAACTGAGATTACATGGTAGATCTAGCTATTATAGTTTGTTTAGCTGATTTCCATGCCACAACACACCCACTGAGGGTGTACACATAACCACTAGTGGATTTTGTCTTATCTGAATCAGAGATCCTGTTAGCATCATTGTATCCTTCTTGCATACTGGGAAATCAACTATATTTAATATCATAGTTCATCGTACCTCTTAAAAATTTCATTACTCTTACTAATGCAATCCAATAATCATGACTCATATTTTGAGTATATCTACTCAATCTACACATAAAATATGCAATATCAGGTCTAGTGAAATTTATCAAATGCATTAGGCTACCAATAATTTGAGCATATTTATTTTGATCAACAATATCTCCCTTATTCTTTTTTAATTGACTACTAGCATCGTAAGGAGTGCTTACATGTACCACATCAAAGTTATCAAACTTTTTAAGAATTCTATCAATATAATGTTCTTGAGTCAACATCAAACCACTGCCATCTCTTATAATTTTCATGCCTAAAACAACACTAGCTTCTCCCATGTCTTTCATCTCAAAATTAGAATACAAGAAAATTTTGGTTTTATGTACCAAATCAAGGCTAGAACTAAAAATAAGCATGTCATCCACATAAAGACAAATAATAACACATGTACCATCTACACATTTTGTATAAACACATTTATCTACTTCAATTTATGAAAAACTATCATTAATCAATACTTGATCAAAATTTTCATGCCACTATTTAGGTACTTGCTTTAGACCATATAAAGATTTTAGCAATTTACATACTTTATTTTCTTGGCCAGACACTATATAACCCTCAGGTTGCTCTATGTAAATTTCCTCTTCCAAATCACCATTTAAAAATGCAGTTTTAACATCCATTTGGTGAATAAAAACTTTATAAATAGAAGCCAATGCAAGTAAAACACGAATTGAGGAAATTCTAGTTACATGAGCATAAGTATCAAAATAATCAACATTTTGCTTTTGGGTAATACCTTTTGCAACAAGTCTAGCTTTGTATTTATCAATGGAACTATCCGGATTGAGTTCTTCTTAAAAATCTATTTATAACCAATGGGTTTAGCTCCCAGGGGTAAATCAACTAAAATCCAAGTTTTATTTTGTAAAATTAAATTTATTTCTACATCAATAGCTTCTTTCCAAAACAAGGCATCATATAAAGAAATAGCTTCAGAATATGTTAAAGAATCATTATCCACAATATAAGTATAAAAATCATTACCAAAAGATTTTTCTTTCCTTGGTCTTTTCCTTCTTCTTAAATCCTCACTTTCAAAATCATTTTGAAAAATTGGAACATGTGAAATATCATCACTTGGAATAATAGGAGCATCAGAAATTTTCTCAAATTTTAAAGGAAAAATATTTTCAAAAAATTCAGCATTTTTATTTCAACAATAGTATTGTTTTCAAGTACATCACTTTTGACTACTAAAAATCTGTATGTTGCACTACTTTCAGCATACCCAATAAACAAACAATCAGATGTTTTAGATCCTATTTTTCTTTTCTGTAATAACCCGATCCGTCGTTTTGAGCTTTTTCACTTTGCTCGCCAGTTCTTGGGCATGGCTTGCCCCGTGTGATGTATTATGACTTATGTAAATGGTTGGTTTTGATTTTCGGGGTAATCGGAATGAATTTGAAAGAACAATTCTCATTTGAAGCATGAAATTTGAAAGGTTTGACCAAGTTTTGGCTTTTTAGTATTCGATCTCTGATTTGGATTTCTATTATTTGGTTAGCTCCGTTAGGTGATTTTGGACTTAGGAGCGCGTACGGAATGTATTTTGGAGGTCTGTGGTAGATTTAGGCTCGAATTGGCGAAATTAGAAATTTGGCATTTTCCGGTAGGCATTGGAAATTTTGATATCGGGGTCGGAATGGAATTTCAAAAATGAGAGTTGGTCCATTGTGTCATCTGTGATGTATGTACAAAATTTCAGGTCATTCAGACGAGGTTTGATAGACTTATTGATCGAATTCGGAATTTTTGGAATTCTTAGGCTTGAATCGGAGGGTGATTTGATGTTTTGATGTTGTTTTGAGCTTTACAAAGGTTGGAACAAGTTTGAATTATGTTATGGGCTGTGTTGGCATGTTTGGTCGGAGTCCCATGAGGCTCGGATATGTTTTGGAAGAGTTTGTGGAAGATTTTGGCATTTTGAGCATAAGCATGTAATGATCCAAAGGTCCATTTTTAGTTATAGAGATAGAAATTTGGTTTTGAGACTTTCGGAATTTTGATAATGAATTATAGGAGTGATCTGGAAAGTTTGGTCTAATTTTATCAAGTCGCGATTGAGTTTTTTACGTGAATCATGAGTTAAATTTTTAACGAGCGGAATGGATATCGCACTGAGAAAACGAGCTCTGAATTGAGTTTCTGTTGAATGACTATGTTCTTATCATTATTTGTGACTCATAGGAACAAGAATCATCGAATTCCGAGTTCGTATGATGGAGTTAGAGCCTTTTTAGTGAAATTAAAGACTGTTGGTGCATCATATCTGGTGTGCACCTTTTAGCGACCAGATTGGACCTTTTAGTGACGAGAATTAAGCCTTTAGCGACCAGAATCGGATTTATTAAAGCTGTTACATTTTTTTAGCTCATTTTGATGCTTTTTTTTGGTGAAAGAACACGGCTTGGGGCGATTTTTGAGCAAGAACTCATAGGAAATATTGAGGTAAGTCACTTGTGATCATTTCTACTCCATAATATTGAATTATCATCGAATAATCGGACTAGATTACAAATTTTTGAGGTATAAATTGGGGATTTGGACCTAGGGATTTGAAAATAAAATTTGAAGATTTGGAGACCGAATTGTTATCGTAATTTAGTAATTTTGGTATGGTTGGACTCGTGGTTGAATCGGTTGCCGGATTTTGTGAGATTCGTCGGATTTCAAAGCATGGGCCCGGGGGCCGGGTTTGAGCAATTTTGGGATTTTGATGTTAAATTGGATTTATTCGAGTAGGCTTCGCTCCCTTAGCATATTTTAATGATTATGTACTGATTGTGGGTAGATTTGGAGCATCCGGAGGTCAATTCCTGCAGGCGAGGCATCGCGGGCTAAAGTTTGGACTGGATCGAGGTGAGTAATGATTGTAAATGATGTTCTGAGGGTTTGAAACCCCGGATTGCACATCGTAGTGCTATATTGAGGTGAGGCACACGCAGTGATACACTGATTCTGATTATGAGGACGAGGGCCTGAGATATGTATGCCACGAGGTGGCTTGTTGATATGAGATCGAGAGCCTAAAGATGATGCCACGAGGTGACTTGACATTGCGCTTGGGCCATAAGGGGCCCCTCCAGGAGTTTGCACACCCCTAGTGAGCGCGGGTACCCATTATCATGTGAGATATAGCCCGAGGGGCTGATATTGTTCTATGTGATTGCCCGCGGGACTGGTAAGATTTAGAGATATTGCCCGAGGGGCTGATATGTTGACATTGGCCTGAAGGGCGAACCTTATGTGTTTATCTTTCTTATTTGCCTGTCATGTACCTGTTTAATGGTGTATTTGTGCTCGAGGGGCGGTTTTCTGTGCTTATTTGCACTAATTGTTTTGCATTCATTTGTGCAACTGATGAAAAAGTCATTTTCAAAGAAGTTTATACTAAGCTAAGATATTTTAAGAGATTTTACAGCTTTATTGCTTTCTTACTAGGTTTTTTTTAACTGCTTCTATACAACATGTTGATGTACTTTTCGTGATTTCTTACCATTCAGACTTTAGTTATGATTATTACTCACTGAATTGGAGTACTCACTTTACTCCCTGCACCTTGTGTGCAGATTCAGGTATTTTTGAACCCGATTGCGGGTATTGGCTGATCGGAGGCAAAGTCATCGGAGTTTAGCAAGGTAGCTGCCGGCATTCGCAGTACTGCTTTTCTCCCTCTTCATTTCGTTAGTCTGTATTTTGTACATTTCAGACTTTTTAGTTGTATTTAGACCCTAGTAGATGCTCGTGACTTGTGACGCCCCCGTATCGGCCTATGTTTGGGCTGTATTCCGCACATTATACTATCTTTTGTTTCGTCTTTGGCTTATTTACTCACGCTTAGACTAATTGTTAATGTTTAACTGTTTAAAAATTGAATTGTTGATCTTTACGAGAGGCGCCATCACGATCAGGTCTGGGTTTGGGGTCGTGACAGTTGGTATAAGAGCCTAGGTTATACAGGTCTCACGAGTCATGAGCAGGTTTAGTAGAGTATCGCGGATTGGTACAGAGACATCTGTGTTTATCCTCGAGAGGCTGCAGAACCTTTAGGAAAACTTCATATTCTTGAATTCTTATCGTGCGTCCTTTGATTCAGCTTGAAATGTAACTCTTTGAATTCCTTCCACGCGTTCGTGTGCGCACATGAGCGCTCAGTATCATATTTGCATCGATGACTCGTGATTCCCTGATCGAGGGACGAGATGTGATCTCTGTGTTTTGATGTTTGGCTATTCTGGAATACTTGAGGCCAGATTTTTGCCTATAGCTTGAGCACCGAGGTGTTGATTGTGTGGACGCGTATTTCTGGATCTATATATGTTGTTGTGTCCCTATTAAGGGAAGTGATGACTGGATAGTTACGTGACGAGTATGATGTGACTGCGAGATGTATTCATATGATTTTGAAGCGACGAGAAAGGTCTGCTAGAGGATAGAAGAACTATTAGGTGCTTGATTTCCCTCTTGATTCGAGGTATAGCCCCGAGTTATGGACGTGTGAAAAATCTTTCCATGTTTCCTTGTGGGAGTGAAGTAAAATTTTTTTTTCATGATGCGGTATGATTTCAGACTTAGGAAGACTAAGTGACTGCGTAATGTTTATGACAGTGGAAGGTATACGAAAATGTTAGTTAGAGGCAAAGCAGGTGGGTTATCTCCTACGGAGTGTTCTAAGGTTGTGTGATCCTTATGTTGTCTGTTAGAAGATCTCATTTACAAGTGAAAAATATGTGTTGAAATTTAAATTTGGGTCGCTTAAGAGAGTGGGCTTGACTGTTGCGAGGATGAATGCGAGATTTGTAGAAGATTTAAAGTACCAGATGGTCTGTATTTCATGAGCTTATGAAGGATTGAGTTTAATATCACTATGGTATTATGGCAGCAATAGGGTGTATGCATTATGAGTTATTATGTGTTTTGGTCTATGGCTTCGAGCCAAGTGGGGGAGTCTGCTATTGATTAGGTGATTGCACGGTTAGGTGCTATGTTGGTTCCAGTTTGAGGCATGTTGGTGAATCAGTTATGGCTTACGGAGAATAAGACCAAGGATGGCTCGACTAAAGAAAAATTTTGACAAAAGTTATATTATGCTTCATAGGTGTATGAGAATCACGGGATGTCTTGAGTGGTTATTGGTAAGGGTGTGCGGTGCATAGGATAGGAAGTTGCTTGGTTGCATTGAGGTAAGGTCACATTCTGCAGTGTCAGAAGTACTAATGAGGCATAGGTTGTTCGGGTCTTTTGATCGGGCTAATTGCGGTTTGAGTAGAGTGGATGACTCTCTGGAATGGTTCTAATGTGCTCAAGATTTCGCATGTTACTGGAGATTTTCATATTGTATTTTTGGCCAGAAACTGAGGTTTGGATTTAGAGGGTGTCAAGATCTGTGGTTTATCTATATCAATTATGGGCTTCTATATATCAGTATCAGGAAGGTGAAGATAATGACTCGAGATTCGTAGGAGGCCTCTTCAAGGTAAGTATTTTGAACGTGGTGCTTGTGGGAATATCTAAGAAAGTATTCAGCGGCTTATGAGCCTTAGACGACGTGGTTTTATGCTTGGGTCTCGCGTGGTGAGTCGGGGTTGAGGAATTGTGGTGTTATAGCAAGAAGGAGTATCTAGTTGAAGGTAAATCAGAAGGAAACTCGGATAGATGGGGTCACTAGAAAGTTCTTGGTTGGTTGAGTACATAGTTGCTTGTTGCTCAGAAAGGGTACAAAGTTCTCATGTTATCCTAGGATGGTATGGTATATGTGGTATGTTGTGGAGGATTGAGATTGCGTGTGTAAGGTTACGGTTCAGTTTTGAAAGGAAGGTCATAAAACTCTTAGGCAGCGAGCAGCTTCAGGTAATTAGAGAAATGAGCTTTAGATAATTAAATAAATGAGCTTTAGATAATTAAAGAAATGAGCTTTAGATGATTAGGGAAATGATATATGTTTCAAAAAAGGCAATGTGATTAAGTTGATGGTACTTCGGTAATATTGCGGCACTTTCTTGTTAGATCGACTGCTGATATTCGAGTTTTCTTGGTAGGACAGAAGAATTTTAGAGTATCTCTCGTGGAATGATTGGGTATTGGAGGTGTGGTATGTATTCGAACGGCAGAATTGGGATCAGATATGGTGATTCGTGTGCTATATGGAGTTGGAGACTGGGAGTTCTCATGATCCAGGCTATGTTGTGGTTATGGGTTATGTGTATCAACACTATTTAGTGACTATCGGGGTTTGGAGACCCAAGAGGATCTTTTTTTGCTTGGTATGTTAGATTTTGGATGTGACATTGGGTACAAAATGGTTGTCTTCATATCGTGTTATTTTGGTCTATTACGCTAAGGCAGCGCTGTTGGCTGTGCCGGGAATGCCACGGATTGAGTGGTGAGTTTCAACGGATTATGTTCTTAGTAGGGTGGTGTTATATTTCGAAACCATAGCGGATGGCTGGGAAGGAATTGTCTTTCTTAATTGGGCCTTCTTGATGGGTATCAGTGCAGAGACTCCACCATTGATTCAGTTCCAGTGGTGAGGGACTTTTTAGAGGTGTTTCTTGTGGTCGGGCATGTCGTCAAGCAATGTTGTTGATTTCAGAATTGATTTGGTGTCGGGCACCGTATCGTATAGCACTGGCAGAGTTAAAGGAGTTGAAGGAGCAGCTTTAGGAACTCCTTCATACGGATTCATTGGTAGACCTATAGGGGTGTATGTTCTACATCGAGACGGCTTGGTTGACTTTGAGTTGCCAATAGTGGGGGATGTATTAATTCAATTGTTATCGAGTTATTAGTGTTCTGAGGTGATCTAAGAGTCACTTTTCTGGGTTGTGAGAGTTATGATTTGTTGGTTATAGGCACATGTGGTGCGGTTCCATTGGGGATTCACAGTGGAAGTCGAGCGGGAAGAGTACTGGGTATTGCTCCGGGTGGCGTATAGGTTGTGTTCCTTCGGGTATGTGTAATGTTATGTCAATTTCTTCGCGGTGGTTATGATGATTGCTTTGATTTCTGACGTCATATTGCGTATGGTCGTCGATATTAAGCATAGTTACTTGAGGTGTTTTATGTGGACTAGTGTTTGGATGAGGTCGCGCATTGGAGCGAAGTTATGTGGAGGTATGATCTTGCGGGTTAAATTCATGTGTTCTATTTCTATGATGTGTGACGGGTTCTAAGCATTGTGTGTGGTGGTACCAGTGAGCTTGCGGTATAGCTTTTTCATTTGAGTCACTTTTCATGATTTGAGTGTGTTCGGATTGTTGCTTATTGGTGTGCGGATTGCGCACGTTGTGACTTTAGTCAATATTGAGGTATCATGACACCAGAGTGGTTGTGTTGGATTAGATGAGATCGTTGGGATCTTTAATGAATATAAACGGATTCGATTTCAACATGTTAGAAGGATAACATCGAGGTTCGGCTCAGAAACTTGCCATGGTCTTTGCCAAATGAGAAGTAGGCTTCATGAATGGTTGATATGAGAAATGGTTATGGTTTATTGCGTGTTTCATTTATCATTGGCGGTGTATGAAAGTGTTGGAATGAGACCTTAGCTGATAAGAGATTTTCTACCGGTATTCGGTTGTTGTGTGCAACTGTTGTGATTAGCAGTTATCGCTACTAGTGTTGAGTTATGTGGTATATCATGTAATTGCACCCGAGGTTGCAGGTATGGGTATTAAAACTTGTTCGGGATTATTCAGAGTATAGATGTGAGATTTCGATCTTGTAGATGATTTCGGAAATGGAAGTATGGTTCTAAGGTTTATGGGCTAGGTCGGATTGTGAAATTTCAGTTACATTGTGCTATCGGGCCCATATGAGATAGGGTGATGTGGGATCACCCCCGGGTATATGCATGGTAAGGTTATTCAGCGATCAGTTAGCTTTTGGAACAACTCTGGGCACGTTCGAGGATGAACGTATGTTTAAGTGGCGGAGGATGTAACGACCTAACAGGTCGTTTTGAGCTTTTGCGCTTTACTCAGTAGTTCTCGGGCATGGATTGCCCCGTGTGATGTAATATAACTTATGTAAATGGTTGGTTTTGGTTTTTAGGGTAATCAGAATGAATTTGGAAGAACAATTCTCAGTTGAAGCATGAAATTTGAAAGGTTTGAACAAGTTTTGACTATTTAGTATTCGATCTCGGATTTGGATTTCTATGATTTGGTTAGCTCCGTTAGGTGATTTTGCACTTGGGAGCGCGTCCAAAATATATTTTGGAGGTCCGTGGTTGATTGAGGCTCGAATTGGTGAAATTGGAATTTTGGCATTTTTCGGTCGGCAGTGAAAATCTTGATATCGGGATCGTAATGGAATTCTGAAAATGAGAGTAGGTCCGTTGTGTCATTTGTGATGTGTGTGCAAAATTTCAGGTCATTTAGACTAGGTTTGATATACTTTTTGATAGAATTCGGAATTCGGAAGTTTTGGAATTCTTAGGCTTGAATCCGAGGGTGATTTGATGTTTTGATATTTTTTTGAGTGTTTCGAAGGTTGGAACAAGTTTGAATTATTTTATGGGGTGTGTTGGCATGTTTGGTCGGGGTCCCATGAGGCTCGGATATGTTTTGGAAGAGTTGTTGGAAGATTTTGATATTTTGAGCATAAACATGTAATGATCCAAAGGTCCATTTTTAGTTCTAGAGATCGAAATTTGATTTTGACACTTCCGAAATTTTGATAATGAATTATAGGAGTGATCTGGAAAATTTGGATTAATATCATCAAGTCGCGATTGGGTTTTTTTACGTGAATCATGAGTTAATTGTTTAACGAGCGAAATGGATATCGCACTAAGAAAACGAGATCCGAATTGAGTTTCGATTGAAGGACTATGTTCGTATCATTATTTGTGACTCATAGGAACAAGAATCATCGAATTCCGAGTTTTTATGATGGAGTTAGAGTCTTTTTAGTGAAAATAAAGACTGCTGGTGCATCAGATCTGGTGTGCACCTTTTAGCAACCCGATTGGACCTTGTAGCGATGGGAATAAATCCTTTAGCGACCAGAATCGGATTTATTAAAGCAGTTACATTTTTTTTAGCTCATTTTGACCTTTTTGGTGAAAGAACACCGCTTGGGGCGATTTTTGAGCAAGAAATCATGGGAAATATTGAGGTAAGTTACTTGTGATCATTTCTACTCCATAATATTGAATTATCATCGAATAATCTCACTAGATTACATATATTTGAGGTGTATATTGAGGATTTGGACCTAGGGCTTTGAAAATAAGATTTGAAGATTTGGGGGCCGAATTGTTATTGGAATTTAGTAGTTTTGGTATGGTTGGACTCGTGGTTGAATGGGTTGTCGTATTTTATGAGTTTTGTCAGATTTAGAAGTGTGGGCCCGGGGGCCGGGTTTGAACAATTTCGGAATTTTGATGTTAAATTGGATATTTTCGAGTGGGCTTTGCTCCCTTAGCATATTTTAATGATTATGTACTGATTGTGGCTAGATTTGGAGCATCCGTAGGTCGATTCGTGCGGGCGAGGCATCACGGGCTAGAGTTTGGATTGGATCGAGGTGAGTAATTATTGTAAATGATTTTCTGAGGGTTTGAAACCCCGGATTGCACATCGTAGTGCTATATTGAGGTGAGGCACACGCTTGATGACAAGCGTGGGGTCGTGCACTATTGGGGTCTGTGATTTGGTCCATCCCAATTGATGATTTTACCGCGTATTTGACTGAAATCTAATTCTTATCATCATAATTTTGGCTGAATGCCATATTTGGGCTCCGTGCCAGCTATTTGAACCCTTCGAGGTTTTTTATTGATATTTCCTCACTGTTTTGACTTTATACTTGAACTCAGTCATGTTATTTTCCACTCTTTTCAAAACTCAGCGATGTTTACTTTGCTTTACCAGTTGAAATAATATTTCAAATAATATTTTGGGTTGAGCATCATGTTTTACTATTTCTCGAGTGGCTTATGTGATTTTTGACTGAGTAAGGCCGAGGGCCTGTGTTGTGAGGATATCTTTTTGGTTCGGGCTGTACACCGCAGAGGTGATACAATGATTCTGATTATGAGGTCAATGGCCTGAGATATGTACACCAAGAGGTGGCTTGTTGATATGAGGCTGAGAGCCTAGAGATGTTGCCACGAGGTGGTTGTATATTGCGCTTGGGCCGTAAGGGGCCCCTCTAGGAGTTCAGGAGTCTGCACACCCCTAGTGAGCGTGGGTACCCATTGTGATGTGAGATATAGCCCGAGGGGCTGGTATTATTCTGAGATATTGCCCAAAGGGCGGATTTGTTGACATTGTACCCGAATGGCGAACCTTATGTGCTTATCTTTCTTATTTGCCTGTCATGTACCTGTTTAATGGTGTATTTGTGCCCGACGGGGAAGATTTCTATGCTTATCTGCACTAATTGTTTTGCATTCATTTGCGCAATCGATGAAAAAGTCATTTTCAAAGAAGTTTAAACTGAGCTAAGATATTTTAAGAGATTTTACTTTCTTACTGGATTTTTTTAACTGCTTCTATACAACATGTTGATGCACTTTTCATGATTTCTGACCATTCAGACTTTAGTTATGATTATTACTCACTGAGTTAGAGTACTCACTTTACTCCCCGCACCTTGTGTGCAGATTCATGTATTTCTGAACCCGATAGTGGGTATTGGCTGATCGGAGGCAGAGTCATCGGAGTTTAGCAAGGTAGTTGTCGGCGTTCGCAGCACTGCTTTTCTTGTTCTTCATTTTATTAGTCTGTATTTTGTACATTTTAGACTTTTCAGTTGTATTTAGACCCTAGTAGATGCTCGTGACTTGTGACACCCCGGTATCGGGCTGTATTCCTCACATTATACTATCTTTTGATTAGTCATTGTCTTATTTACTCATGCTTAGACTGATTGTTAATATTTAACTATTTAAAAATTGAATTGGGACTAGTTGGATGGCCACATTTTCACGAGAGGCGCCATCACGATCAGGTCCGAGTTTGGGGTCGTGACATTTTCTTAGGATCAGGCAACATAACATTAGCAAGGCATCCCCACACTCTCAAATATTTCAAATTAGGTGGATACCCTTTCCATAACTCATTTGGAGTATTACCCATTTTCTTATAAGGAATTCTATTTTGTAAATGGCAAGCAGATAAAATGGCTTCTTCCCAAAGATTATCCGGAGCACCAGAACTAACAAGCATACTATTCATCATTTCCTTTAAGGTCCTATTTTTTCTTTCTGCTACACCATTTGATTGTAGAGAATATGGCGGAGTTATCTCGTGAATTATGCCTTCTTTCTCACAATAATCATTGTTTCTCCCAAACACACACGCACGTATACATAGTCGACAAGTAATATAATAATAAATTGAGTGTTAAACCCACAGAGACTTGTATAAACTACTCACTAAATCACTAAAATTGTTATTCAATGCAGCTAATATCAAAGTCCACTAATATGATTATATTATACTACGATTCTAAATAATAACTAAATTATCAAGTAACGAGTTCATTATTGTGTATTCAGTGGAGACAAGTCTTCCAGGGCTGTGATCGATCCACCATTCGTATTGTGTTCTAATTAACTCTCCCTTTAATATAATTCACTCATTGTTAATTGATAATTGCTCTCATAGCCTTCTCCCAAAGTACTACTCACCGATTCAAAATAGATTAATGCCTATATTCCTATGAAATCAATCTATTAAGAATGCATTAAGATTACGATATTTAATTAAGCACGATGACTAGGTATATTCCTAACCTAACCACAAATTCGCTACCCCTAAGGGTTAAGATCATGCTCTCTTCAATTCTTCTCTAATCTAAACACGGCTTTCCCAAGCATAACATAGATAGTAAATAGAACCTAACTACTGGCCAAACAATTAAGCAACAACCATATATTGGTGAATTATAATCAAGGTCAAGCTAATATCAAACAACAATATTCATGGCTAAATCACAACCCCAGAACAATAGGTGTTTAGCCACTCATGATGTAATCAAATAATTGCATAAGTGTTGAATCAATTGGAAATACTAGAAAAAGATGAAGAAAACTGAGAATCTTCCGCTTCCTCACGATCCCGTGTGTTTTTTCCCTCTAAAATGGCGTCTCCCCTTCAAAAATAGGTTTAGTCTTGCTTTTATATCTGTTGGGTAGGTCTACTGCCGAAATAACCTTGTCCAGGGCGAAATTGGAGAAAATTCACGTCATTGGCACCATGGCTAGCGCCAGGAGCCCTCCACGGCGCTCCAATATTTTTAGCTACTATTTTTGGCGCCACAGGTAGGGCTGGTTGTGCCCAAATTCGCAAGTTTCCCGGTTTCATTCGTTTTGGCTCAAATCTTGCGCGTTTCACCGGCAATTGCTCCTGAATCATTCCTACACATAAAAACACTTCAAATTAATATAAATCATAGCATTTAACATCACAAATTCACGAAACAAATGTAAAATATGAGGTGATATACATATAAATATATATGCTTTAAGTTAAACATCAACACCCCACACTTAGATTGTTGTTCGTCCTCGAGCAATGGCACAATCTACTACCCTCCAACTACGTACAAGTACCAATTATAGAGGAGCACTTTAACTTTTAAGCACACACTATACCCTTGACTATGATCAGTACCGACACACAAGCATGAACACATAAAAATTCACATTCTTCCCGTTTAAGCATGTCGAAGTATAATATTTCAATTCAATCAATTCCAACAACCTAATTGTCACCACCCAACCTCAAAAGACGACTTGCAAACACTAATACCTCTCAACTCACGAACTTACCCAATAAGAAAGTTTACAACATTACTGATCACGCTCAACTGAGTCTCACAAAAGACTACGCGGGCGTTGCAAATATAATATGAGTATTATCACCAGAGTCGAACCACAGAGAATTAACCTATCAATTACTACTGTCGGATTCACTAAATTCACGCAATCTATTTTCACAAACTTTCTGATTCACAAAGGTTGATTTTCTAACAACTAAAGACTGAAAGTAAGTAATAACTGAAAATTAACTAACTTGATGTGTACACAATAGAAAGAAAGTCTAAGGAAATGGTTTCCCTCATTGGTAATTTCCTTGGTTGTATATGTCTTATAACTACGATTTAATTGAGTTTAACAATCATGAACTCTCAATCTATCATAATTCTCTCTCAAGTAATTATGATAATCTACTAGACGCACTCTCTCAAGCTATGCTAGCTAATTCCACAATACGGTTCGCTTAGATTGCACCCGAGGTATCGTTATCTCTAATCCAACCTCTAAACCCTCGGTTATGACTCTCGTCTATACTCCGGGAGTGATGTTGTTCATACAATCACCTAAATATGCACTCTCTCTCAAGTAGATACATACTAAATAGGAACGGATAATTGAGGGCCCTTTCAACTAATCCACAATCAAAACATAAATGAACAATTAGTGATTAACAACCAAATCCAATTATATTAATAAAACAACCAAGTTATTCCCAACGGGTTCCACCAAAACCTTAGATTAAGGTTTTTAGCTACTCAAGATAATGGAGAAATCAAATACTAAAAGATTCATAATCATAAATAGCAAGAAAATAAAGAAGAATAGAAGTAATGATGTTTTGGGTGATCTCTCACACTTGTTTTTCTTGCCCAAGTACTCTCTAATAATGTTACATGCCTCCCTTGGGCGAGTTCTAGTATTTAAATAGGGTTTTGGGCTAAGAATTCTGGAATTTGCACTTAAGTCCTTCAGTTTTCCATCGCCTGCCGCGGTCCTACCGCGGCCACGCTAGGACCGCGGCCAAAAGGCCTCTCTGAATCTCACATAGCTGCTTGCCGCGGTCCGGTCGCGGTTACGCCGGGACCACGGCAGTTCACCTCCAGGCATAGTTTGTGTATTTCATATGGTTCATTTTGCGACTTTTGTGCGATTGGCTTCTTGTTATTCCATAAATGATCAAAAACCACTCCATATCCTTCTTCTATTGTATGTAACCTGAAAAACATGAAAAGCACTAATAAGAGTATTTTTCTATCACTTTTACAATAAAAACTCTACAAGAAAGTGGTTCTTTTGAGGCTTAAACATAGTTCAATTCACCTATTATCAACACCCCACACTTAAAGCTTTGCTCGTCCTCGAGCAAGTTGGACCACACTTCTATGCCTAATCGCTCAACGAATTACCCAATTTTATGTCACACCCGCCATTATGAAAGAACAACCTAATCAGTGCAACTGACACACCTCAGATGCAGACTCTAATGCCATGCCACACACATGCTCACTCTAGTTACTCTAACATAGGTGAAAACTTGCTGTTTCTTCTTGAGTCACATGCCCTCACATCAATAATTTGAGAGAAGTTCCACACATATAGAATCTTGTACAAAGAACTTTAGATAGAAAGAATTCACTCACACTCAGCAAAGAACATTCATATGCCACACAGATACACCATAAGCTTGCCCTTAGTGTAATACTCTACTAATCGAGTTGTTTTAGTCTAAGATCAAGAGGTCTTTATTTGGTTGTAATGTAGTCTAAGAGACGGGTAGGATATATTAGGATATAGTGACTAACCTCCCTAAGCACTTTTAATACATTCTTCCTTTTAATCCATTTTCCGTGTTCAGCCCAGTCGTTCTCCCACACTTGTGTCATAAGTTATCCCCTCTTTTCTACGTGCAATTGGCCTTTTTCCTTTTTTTTCCTTGCTAGGCACTATTGTAGGACCACTTATTTACAAGGTCCTTCTCTATAATTCAAGACACACATATTTTCTTAACAACCATTGCACCATTCAAGTATTTTCCTGGTTTCCCTTTTTTTACTCCCCTATCACCTCACACTTCGACTTTTACATAATCTTTAAACTCAAGTGCTTCTAGGAGGAAAAGGGTCAAGCTATTCAACACAGAGATGCAAGTTATGACAAGGTTACCAAAGAATCAGGCTTAAGCTCAAAGGAGTTAACTATGGTAATACATACAGGTGGATTTATAATAAGACTGGCTACACAAAGAAATGCCTCAATCATCTCTCAAACCAAACAACTTCTATTTCGCTTTGCAAACACACAGGGCAAGTTCTAGGTATCACATGCAAACACAGAATAAAGGTAATTCTCACACACACTTGGCAAGTAACTCATTCCAAATTAGTTCGTCAACACACTCACAGGAGCATTCAAGCAAGACAAGGTGTGCAAAATTAAGGAACAAATTATGAGTCTACACATGAGCCTAGACGTCGCACTCTCAAGTTCGTTTAATTGTTAGCAGGTGTATATATCAAAAGGGTGCAGTCCTGCCCTTACCCATCCTAATCCAAGAGAGTCTTCAGAGTCCTAAAAAGATCTACCTAACCTGGTTCAAGAAAAAGCCCTTGGAAAAGAACCGTGGTCAAAAGAAAAACCAAGGGGGAATTACTACACTACCTAAAAAGAGAAAAGAAAATAAAATAAAAAATCTACATGGACTACTTCCCTCAAGAGTACTGTCTAAGTGGTCCGTCCTCAGGAAGAGTTTTTTACCCTTTTTTTAATGTTTTTAACAACCGACTTTGACCCTCAAGAGACCCGTCGACAAGTGTCTATCGTTGGGCCAAGTCAGTTATGTATAACATGATACAACAATACAGCTATAGAATTACAACATGCTCAATATATATGTATACTAGAAAACAACACAACAACAAATCTCCCACCCCACACTTAAAATCATCGCATGTCCCCATGTCATAACAAAAATAAAGAGCAGTAGGGTTAGATGACTTCCCTGAGTATCAGTCGGAGTCGAAGACCGTGCTAGGGTCCACATGGCAAGCTCTACCAAAAGCACGGAACCATGCCATGATACGGTTCTCAGACCGGGCCTGCCGCTGATACATAGCATCCATCCTCACATGCAGGCCATCCACCGAGGATCGAAGGTCCTGGAGCTCCTCCTCCATAGAACCTAGAATAAGCCGGGAGGACTGTGATCTAGAGAGTCCTACCCCAATATGGGGACGCCGAGAGGGTCCGGCTCCATCATCGAATCTCCTGGAGGGTGCCATTGGTGCTGGGGCTTCATCCTCATCATCAATCTCTATGTTCGTGGGTGCATCTCTGCCCATCGAGATCCTAGAAGTCCGGAAGGGTATCTTGGCGGGCAATATGCCATCAGTAGGCAGAGTGGGAACGCCCTTAAGTAGGCACAACCTAGTGAACAATGAGGGGAAATAAAGCCCCTTAGACTACAACGATGATCGGAGGATCATTTCATCACCAATAAGCCGCGCTGAATCAAAGTCACGCTTGGTGACAAAGTATCATACCAGTAGAGCCCGTAGGTGGTTGACATCGGTTGAGTTGCTCGTGGGCAGGAAGCGACTGCAAATGATATTAAACCAGCACTTGGCCTCGTGAGTGAAGGACTTGGAGTGCAGGGTGATGTTTTCCTGTATCCAAGTTGGTTGGCCATTCGCACAGATTGCTTCAATCATAGTCTCCCAAGTGACCCCATAAGCGTCGTGGTAATGATCAACATCACCTCTGAATTGGGTCAACTGCAAAACCTGGCGAATCTTAGGAATGGAGGCATCCACCACCTTGCCATGCACAATGACCTCCCGACTAAATTGTTCCGTGCAGTTTGCATAGAATTCCCGGACTAGCATCGGATTCGCTGTCTCGGGCTCATCAAACAAAAATTCCATCTCCTTCCGTCGTATCTCTTCATACATGTCTGGGATTTCCATGCGTAGGGCAACCCTATCTACAGTAATCTCTGGGACTAAGGTTTTTGTGGCTTTCACATGAAATGCGTCCTCCGCCCCCGGAGACTAGAACCTAGTTTCATCATATGTAGGCCCCTGGGAAGAACTAGCCGAGCCTCTTTGCCTCTTTCGTGCCATAGTACCTGCAACAAGATAGGGCAACTATCAAATGCATCCTAAACTAGACTATGCGAATGGTTACTCAGACTTCGCCACCCGCTGGCACTAAACAGTTATCATTGGCCAACAATGCCAAAATACCCAATTACTAAATGGCCCCAAGTGGCCAACCCTTACTACTATTACTTCACACCACTATCAACATGTCAAATTCTCCCATAATACCCCACACAACCCTTCATCAGTGAAATATGTCAACCACCACCACCACAACCAATTAAGGTGAGCACAAAGTGCTCTAAAATGTACAACACATCCCAAAATTTTCGGCCATAAAGGCCCAACCACCAAACTTCGCCCTAAAAATTGTTGTTAGGCCTCCAAAAACACTACAAATCCCTCCCCACAAGTTAAGCACCATGAAACCCAACATCTAAGCATCAACCATGGCTAAAAGAATCAAATAAAAAAGAAAACAAAGAAAAAGATACAATTTATACATTACAACACAATCTAGGGTTAGGAAAACTAATTTACACTAACTATTTGAAGAAAAGAGAAGAGAAGAGAAGAAAGCTTACCTTGTAGATGAGATGAGAGAGTGGAAGAAGAAGAAATTTGGGGGAGAATGGGGGTTAGGGATTGGGAGAAAGAACATGAAGATGACAAGGTTGAGGGAATAGAGAGAAAAGGCGGTTGGGGCGTGGTGTTTGTAGTGAGGAATAAGGGGGGTTAGAGTTATTAGGAAAAGGGGGGAAAAGAAAAGAAAAAGGAAAAAAAAAATTACTTACCTGACTGGGCCCGTCGTTGGGCTACCGCGGTCCTACCGCGGTCATGTTGGGACCGCGGTAGACCAGGTTCTGAGAGCACTTTTGACCGTGGTCCCACCGCCGTCACGCTTGGACCGCGGTACAAAAAGTTCAGAGGGGGTGTTTGAGCGCGGTCCTACAACGGCCACACTTGGACCACGGTAGAAAAAGTTCAGAGAGGCTGTTTGACCGCGGTCCTACCGCGGCCACGCTTGGACCGCGGTAGAAAACTTCAGAGGGCTTGTTTGATCGCAGTGCAGCCGCGGTTACGTCGGGACCGCGATCAAGGCATTTTTCTGGTACTTCTTTTTTCTATATTTTTTTATATATAGTTATACATTACACTTACAACAAATTCATGGGTTGCCTCCTACGCAGCGCCTGATTTAACGTCGCGACACGACGCAAATAGTAGAGTTCCTACTCCTCGTTCACGTACTGGGGTACTTTGAATCTGGTCACCACTGTATCCCCTTTTTCTTCATCTATTCCAAGGTAATGTTTCAAACTTTGCCCATTGACTGAGAACTTGTTTGTCCCATTTCCAAATCGATCTCCATAGCTCCACTTGCAAACATTTGCACTACTCTAAATGGCCCTGACCATCGGGAATTTATCTTACCCGGAAACAATCTCAACCGTGAATTATAGAGTAATACCATGTCCCCAGGTTTGAAAATTTGCTCAACAATGTTCTGGTCGTGTAACCTCCTCATTCTTTCCTTGTAAAATCTTTTTCTCTCAAAAGCAAGATGTCTGAACTCGTCAAGCTCATGCAACTCAGTAATTCTAGTTGTGCCTGCAGCTTCAATATCTAAGTTCAACTGCTTCAATGCCCACCACGCTTTATACTCAAGTTCAACTGGCAGGTGACATACCTTTTGAAACACCAACTTATATGGTGACATACCAATTGGTGTTTTAAATACAGTTCTGTAGGCCCAATGTGCGTCATCTAGCTTCCTCGCCCAATCCGTTCTTGTGGCGTTCACTGTCTTGGTCAACACACTCTTGATTTCTCTGTTGGAAACTTCCACCTGTCCACTAGTTTACGGGTGATACGGAGTAGCCACCTTGTGGTGCACGTCATACTTAGCAAGCAACTTTTCGAAGGCTCTATTGCAGAAGAGAGTGCCTCCGTCGTTGATAATGGCTCGTGGTATTCCAAATCGGGTGAATACGTTCTTCTTCAAGAATCCCACCACTACTCTTGCATCTTTAGTGGGTAACATAGTAGCTTCTACCCGCTTGGACACGTAGTCCACAACAACCAGTTTGTATTTATTTCCAAAGGAGCTGACGAAAGGACCCATGAAGTCAATCCCCCAGACATCAAACACTTCCACCTCTTGAATCGGGTTCATGGGCATCTCGTGGAAACGGGAAATGTTCCCAGTCCTCTGACATTCATTGCAGCCCTTTACCCATAGGTGTGCCTCTCTAAACACTATTGGCCAAAAGAACCCGGCCTCAAGCACTTTCGCCGATGTCCTGACTCCTCCAAAATGTCCTCCGTATGCCGATGCGTGTTAAGCCTGCAAAACATAAGATTGTTCTATCTCAGGGATACACCTCCGGATAATATTATCAACACATATTCTAAACAGATAAGGCTCATCCCAATAATACATGCAGCTATCACGATAAAATTTCTTTCTTTGGGAAGATGAGGGGTCATGAGGAACTATACCACTAGCCAGGTAATTAGCCAAATCTGCATACCATGGCGCTTCCTCAAGATTAGTAGCGACCAGCTGCTCGTCTGGAAAAGTTTCCAGGATCTCTTCGACCTCGATTGCTTTTTCAGATCCTTCAAGTCATGATAGATGATCAACGACTTGATTTTCTATGCACTTACGGTCACGAATTTCAAGGTTGAATTCTTGTAACAGCAGCACCCAACGAATCAGGCGCAGCTTAGACTCCTTCTTTTCAATTAAGTACCTGAGAGCTGCGTGGTTAGTATATACAATTACCTTGGAACCAATCATATATGATCGGAACTTGTCGAAGGCAAACACCACGGCCAACATCTCTTTCTCAGTCATAGTGTAATTCAGCTGGGCTCCACTCAGCATTCTACTAGCGTAGTATATTGGATGCATCAGCTTGTCCTTCCTTGGCCCAGCACTGCCCCCACTATGTAGTCACTAGCATCACACATGAGTTCGAGTTGTGACCAGCCTCTTTTTTAGCTCCTCGAATGCTACCCTGCAATCATCAGAAAACAAGAAAGAGTGATCTTTTTCTAACAACTTACAGAGAGGGTTGGCGATCTTTGATAAGTCTTTTATGAATCGCCGATAGAAACTAGCATGCCCGAGGAAGCTTCTGATTGCTTTTACTGAAGTTGGAGGGGGTAGTTTTGTTATCACATCTACCTTAGCACGATCCACCTCAATTCCTTTGCTTGACACCAGGTGTCCCAAGACTATGCCTTCTTATACCATAAAATGGCATTTTTTCCAATTCAGAACCAGATTAGTCTCGATACACCATTTCAGCACACGAGTGAGATTTTTCAGGCACTCATCAAATGAGTTCCCCACCACTGAGAAGTCATCCATGAACACCTCCATTATATCCTCTACCATGTTAGTGAATATGGCCATCATGCACCGTTGGAATGTGGCGGGTGCGTTGCATAGGCCAAAGGGCATCCTTCGAAAGGCATAATTGTCATACGGGCAAGTGAAAGAGGTTTTCTCTCTATCCTCCGGTGCAATGGAAATTTGATTGCACCCTGAGTACCCATCCAGAAAACAAAAATGTGACCTCCCTGCCAATCTGTCTAACATCTGATCAATGAATGGAAGTGGGAAGTGGTCTTTCCGGGTGGCTAGATTTAACTTACGATAGTCCATGCGAATTCTCCAGCCCGTGACGGTTCTTATAGAGATCAATTCATTCTTATCATTCTTGACTACCGTCATGCCACCCTTTTTAGGAACACATTGACTGGGCTATCCCAGCTGCTGTCAGAGATTGGGAAAATGATTCCCACATCTAACCACTTGATTACTTCTTTCTTCACCACTTCATTCATATTGGGGTTCAGCCTTCTTTAGTGTTCCCTGGAAGGTTTATGTCCCTCTTCCAGTAGAATTTTGTGCATACAGTAGGCGGGGTTGATCCCCTTTAAGTCTGCCATGGTCCACCCAATGGCAGTCTTGCATTCCTTAAGTACCTGCAATAGTTTTTGGGCCTGCACATCTAACAAACTAGATGAGATAATAACACGTAATGTGGAGTTAGGTCCAAGAAATTCATACCCGAGATAGGCAGGCAATGGTTTCAATTCCAGCTTTGGTGGTTCTTCGATGGATGGCTTGGCTGGAGGAGTTTCTCGATTTTCCAAGTGCAATGGCTCAAACTCTTGGGTCCTATCCCAGAACCCTCTACCCTCTAATGCCAACACCCATTCTGCCAGATCCTCTCCATTCACCTTATCCAAATTTATTAGACATGCAGCAAGAGGGTACTCAATAGTCAACCTTTCATCTTCAGTCTCTATAATTACATCCATGCCATCAATAAGAGATCAATAGGCGAACTCACTTGGTCGCCTTATAGATTTCTGCACATTGAATGTTATTTCTTCATCATTTAGCCTCATCTTGAGTTCCCCAGTCTCACAATCAATTAGAGCTCTTCCCGTGGCCAGAAATGGTCTTCCTAAAATGATGGGAATCTCTTCATCCACCTTACAATTTAGGATCACAAAATCTGCAGGGGAGACAAATTTCCTTACCTGAATCAGCACATCGTCTAGGATTCCATAGGGTCGTTTCACTGTCCTGTCAGCCAGCTACAACAACATAGATGTGGTTCTAGCTCTTCCAATGCCCAACCTCTTATAGATAGCTAGGGGCATAAGATTGATGTTGGGCCCTAGATCACACAGTGCCTTAGCAAAAGCAAAATTTCCAATAGTGCATGGAATTGTAAAGCTCACTAGATCAGACAACTTTTTAGCAATTGGTCTAGTCACCACTGCACTACAGGTCTGAGTAAGCGTAACTGTGGCCAAGTCTTGAAAATCAAATTTTCGGGACATTAAGTCCTTCTTCATCTTTGCATACCCAGGCATCTCCTTCAAAGCATCAATCAATGGTATATTTACCTGGATTTGCTTCAGCTTATCAAAGAACTTCTTGTATTGCTCCTCCTTTTTGTACTTAGCCAACCTATAGGGGAAGGGTGCAGGGGGTATCTTCTTCCCAATCACTTAGGACTGATCTTTATTAGCTGCTACTTCAACTACTGACTCCTAAACTTTTTTAGCTTCTTTCTCGGTCTCCTTCTAAATGCAATTTTCTTCATGAGCAGGCTGGACCGTCACCTCTGTCAGTTCCGTTGATTCATCCAGCTTAATGGGCACTGGTATGAGTCTCTCAGCCTATCTAGCTTCTCGAGCCCTTTCTTGCTCTTCGTCCAGATCTCTGCCATTACGTAGACTCACTGCCATCAGCTGCTTCGGTCCTTGATCTTTTGGGTTTATCTGATTGTCTGCAGGTAGTGTCCCTTGAGGATGATTGTTCGGGGACATCGAAATCTGGCCCACCTGTACTTCGATATTTTTGATTGCTGCATCATGGGCATCGACTCTTTCATTAATTTTAGCATTACAGCCAATAACCTGCTGCATCATTGCTTCAAGTCTAGCAAACCCATCTTCCTGCCTTCCACCATGTTGCTACTGAGGTGGGTGATACCCTTGTTGCTGATTCTGATTGGTGTATCCCTGTGGTCGTGGGTAAGGTGCCATATTGTTGGGAGGTCTTATACCTCCCATGTTCCCGGTGTTGAACTGTGGCTATGGTGGTCTGTATTATTGATTTTGTTGACCCCAATTCTGACCACCCTGTCTCTAGCCGCCATAATTAGACACATAGTTCATGTCTTCAGGGTAGTGATGATGATCGTGTTCTGCATTCCACTGATTACCAACTGGCTGACTAATGTAAGATGCACACAAGCCCCCATTGGTAGTATCAACAATATGTACCTGCTGTTTCTGCCCTGACTTTTCCACCTTCTTGGTGAATATGCTGGTATGTGTCAATAAGGTGGCCATGTTTTCCGCCATAGAATTGGATGGATCTAAAGGCATTGAGTGTACCACTGGAGTGATGGGTGCACCTCTGGTTACCCAGCCCAAATTCTATGCCATCTTGTCAAGCAGACTCTGACCCTCTCCATGTTTTGATCAAGAATGCCCCACCAGCTGAAGCATCAACAGTGTTCTTTACGCTATCTGACAATCCCATATAGAACTGGAACACCATGGTGTGGACATATGACCAACATCCATTTAAAACGCTCCCATGTTTCATGCAAAGTCTCCATCAGTCTCTGTTTGAAGATCAAAATCTCATCAATTTGTTGAGCAGTCTTGTTGGATGGATGGAACTTGTTGTGGAATTGCTTGACTAGTTCATCCCACGTTGCTATAGAATTTATGGGGAGTGAATTCAGCCAAGTTTGGGCAGCTCCTGTCACTGAGAATGGGAACAACAACAGTTTGATTGCTTCAGGAGTTACGTTGGGTTGCCTTTGGGTTTTGCAGATAGACAAGAAATTCTTCAAATGTTGCTGAGGATCTTCAACTTGTGGCCCCGAAAATAGTCCCTTATTCTGCAACAAGTGCAGCATGTTATTTGTGATCTGGAATGACTCAGCCTGTATCTGCGGAACTACTATCGCTGTGGATAGATTCTCAGCTGTGGGTTGTGCCCAGTCATACAGAGCAGCCTCGGGCCCTGGCGCTATTGGTGCTGGTGGATTTCCCTAGTTATCACCCATAATTGTTTCGAATTGTGTTGTTGTTGGTTGTTGTTTGTTTTGTCGGTTGGCCCGATTCAAAGCCCTGAAAACTTTCTCGGGATCCGATAATTGTCACGACCCAAATTCCATACCCGGTCGTGATGGCGCCTCTCGTGAAGACAAGGCCAGCCAACAACCCCAAATCCTCTTATTAAACAGCTATTAACCATAATGAATATAAAATACATCCTGTTGACTTTTAACTATTAATTCCATCCCAATACAACCCGACCGGGGTATCACAAGTCACGAGCATCTAATGAGTAGGGACACTACTATTGGGCCAACAAAGTATATATATATATATATATAAATACAAGACAAAACTGGAATTCAAAGATGGAATACGGTGCAGCGAACGCGGGCAGTCACCTTGCTCAACTGCCACAATTTGCCTTCAGTCCTGCTGATAACCCGTTACCGGGTGAACAATACCTGCAACTGCACGCAAGGTGCAGGGAGTAAAGTGAGTACTTCCAACTCAGTGGTAATAAGAGAGAATAATATCTGAGCAATACGAAAACACGTATGGGCACACCAAATGCTATAAAGGACAGTACAACCCTTTGAGAAAAACCGTAATACTGTGAAAATCTTTTAGAAAATCTCAAGATCAGTTAAAAATCTCTTTTACAAAATCTCTTTTACAATTATCCCTTTTTCCTTTTTCAACAGCCAAGCATATGAATGCTATATCAGTTAGAGCAAGTCGGCTCATAAATCGGCCCATTGGGCACAGCACTCCTTAACATATAACACCAGGACATCTGGTCAACAAGGCAAGTAACAGTATGTATACCAATGATATATGAGTGTTAAATGGCATGCCACGTAGTACAAACAGGAGTAAATGCATGAATGCAATGCAATGCATATGACCGCTGCGGCGCGCAGCCCGATCCAATTGGGTACCCGCGCTCACTGTGGGTGTTCAGACTCCGGAGGGGCTCCTACGGCCCAAGCGCAATATCAATATCACACCGCTGCGGCGTGCAGCCCGATCCATGCATAGTACAGAATGCACACATAATACTCGAGGCCTGAAAGCCTCCTCACATCACTCTTCATGCCCTCACATATGGCCCTCAGCCTCAATCAGTCCAAAATAGTCAAAAGCCCATCGGGCGTCAGTAAAACAAAAATACGCAGCTTAAACAATAGTTCAGATATCTGTTAAAACTCCAAATTTGAGTAAAATATAGCTAAGTTCATGAAAACAGTGTAAATCACATGGACTGAGTTCAAATAATATTTCAATAGTGACGAAAACAGTGATGATAGTTCATAAAGAGTTCAAATAATCGGCAATAAGCCCCAAGTATGGCAATGAGCCCAAGTCATAATGATAACAACAAATCATTTACAATTTCGCGGTAAAAACCAACAACCGGAACGGACCAAGTCACAATCCCCAACGGTGCTCTACCCCACGCTCAGTTCCCGCGTGCAAGTCACCACAATACAGCACTATGATGTGCAAATTCGGGGTTTCAAACCCTCAGGATATCATTCACAAGTATTACTCAACTCGAACCGGCGAAATCTCAAGCCCGCGACGCCTTTGCCCCTCAAATTGGCCTCCACGCGCGTTGAATCTAACCAAAACCAGAGCGAACACATTATAATATGCTAATGGGACAACACCCAATCGAAAACAATCGAAATATGACAAAAATCTCGAAACTAGCAAAACCCGAGCCACGGGCCCGCTTCTCAAAAAATTACGAAATTCACGTTTTTGGAATTATCGTCTCGCCACTAGTCCGTACATATAAAATTTATCAAAATCGGAGTCCAAAACCCCCTTCAAATTCCAATTTTTCAATACTAAAAACCAAGCCCTAACTTCTCCAATTTTCACCCAATTTTTCAGAGATTTCAATGATAAATCTTCAATAAAATCAGGTAATTAGCTCATAAAACTTACCTCCAATCGAGCCTAGTCGAAATCCTCTTAATCCCTCGTCAAAAGCTCCCAAATATGGTCAACAATGGTGAAAAATGACTTTAACTCGCGGAGGAAATGTTATTAAACCCTTCTGTCCGCCCAACCCATTTCTTCATCGCGTTCGCGACCCATGCCACGCGAACGCGAAGGCCAAAATTTATAAGTTTCAAAAATGCTCTATGCGAACGCGTCCCCCACTGACGCGATCGCGATGCTCAACGGTCCTTACACTTTGCGAACGCGACATAGCTCCACGCGATCGCGATGCTTCCTGACTTCCACCTACACGAACGCGAGCCAAACCCCACGCGAATGCGATGACTAAATCCTGGCCCTCTCCAGGTTACTCTACGCGTTCGCATCCTACCTCACGCGAACGCGTAGAAGGAAATTCTGCTGCAATGACTGCTGTAATTCTACAGCTTCAACTAACCAAACTTGGTCCGTTTGACCACCCGAATCCATCCCGAGGCCCCCGGGACCTCAACCAAAGACACCAACATACCCCGAAACATCATACGGACTTGTTCCAATCATAAAAACGTATACAACAACACAAGAATCATCAAATTACCACGGATTCAAGCTTTAATTTTCTTAAAACTTTCGAAACTCATATTCGATCAAAAACCCGACCAAACGACATCCGAATGACCTGAAACTTTGCAGACATATCCAAAATCACCTAACAAAGCTACTGCAACTCTCGGAATTCCATTCTGACCATCGGATCAAAATCTCACCTATCAACCGAAATCCGCCAAAATTCAAACTTCGCCAATTCAAGCCTAATTCTACACCGGACCTCCAAATTCGATTCCGATCGCACTCCTAAGTCACAAATCATCCCCCGAAGCTAACCGAACCACCGGAATTCACATCTGAGCCCTCTAACCATATAGTCAACTTCTGGTTGACTTTTCTAAAACAAGCTTTCTTCTAAGAGGCTATGTGCCTTATTTTCGACCAAAACCAATTCAATTGCACCCGATCGACTCTAATACTGATATTGAAACATGAAGCAACACAATAAGGCGGAAACGGGGCAGTAACTCACGTGACGACGGGCCGGGTCGTCACATCCTCCCAAACTTAAACAAACGCTCGTCCTCGAATAGCTGAATAACTTTACCATGCATATAAACCGGGGTGATCCCACATCACCCTATCTCATATAGGTCCGACAACACAATATAGCTGAAATTTTTCAACCCATTAAGTCCATAAACCATAGAACTACATTTCACTCTCTGAAATCTTACACAAGATCAGAACCTCACATTTTTTTTACTCAGAATAAACCCGAACCAGCTGTAATAATCCATACCTTCAACCTCGGCTGCAATCATATGATATACTACATAACTCAAACACATGCAGCGATAACTTCCATTCACAACAGTTTCCCACGACAACCAAATATAGATATAAAATCTCTTGTTAGATAAAGTCTCATTTCAATACCTTCATATACTGCCAACGGCAACTGAAACACGCGATATACTGAACCCATCTCTCAGATCAACCATTCATGAATCCATTTCTCTCTTGACTATTACTGCAACAGATTTCCGAGCCAAACCTCGATATTACCTTTCTAACAAGCTAAAATCAAATTGGTTCGTGCTCATTAATGACCCCAACAATCACCTCGAATCCAACACACCACCTTGATGATACGATACCTCAATACAGGCCTAAGCCACAACTTGCGTAATACACGCACCAATGAGAAGTAGTCTGAACATGCTCAAATCATGACAATGACCCAACGAAAGAGTTGTACCTCAAGCTCAACAGTACCATTACAACACAAAACTGAGATCCCGTCTCACATCATAGAAATAGAGTACCTGAATCTATCCCGAAGCATCTAATCTCCACGTAGCCTCGCTACAATGCGCGATCTTATCCCAACACTATTACACATGAAGTACCTCAAGTCGCTATGCTCAAAATAGACAGCCACGCACAGATTGATGTCTGAAACCAAGCAATCCATCACACCCACGGTGAAGCAGGTAATGTACACCCTTAAATCCTTAAAGGACATAACCGATGCGCTATTCGCCGAGCACACCCAATACGGACTTTCCTCAGAAACTAGAAGCAAGGCATACAAAGTAACATATAGAAAACTATTCTCCACACCACACTGTTGCGGCGTGCAACCCGATCCAGATGACATACCGGTGGCGGCGTGCCACCCGATCCGCACATATATCTCACAAAAAGAGATGCACATCGAGCCAAATTTTCTCATTACAATAAACACATATAGTCTCATGCCCGTCCACAAGAACCGCATCCGAACAAGTCCCCCGATACTGGAACTAAATCAATGGTAGAAACCTCTGCATTGACATCCGCCACGAAGGCCCAATTAATAAAGCAATGCTTGCCAGCCGTCCGCTGGCTGGTCTCTGGAATACAAGCTACCCTGCTAGAACATAATCAGATGCACCTTGCCACGCAGCCTGTGGCATTTTCCGACATAGCCCATAACATATTAGACTAGACAACCTGACATTGGGACAACCAGTCTGCCATCTAATATCATAACCCAAATTTAACATACCAAGCAAGGAAAGATCCACACGGACCTCCAATCTCCAATAACCGCTAAACGGTGTCGATACACACGATCTACGACCACTGCATAGTCGGATCACGAGAACTTCTAGTCTCCAACACATATAACACACATCAAGTATCCCTTCATACCACGAAAAATATTCAGAAATTTCCCTGTGTCATCAACTACTCAATTATCAACAGTCGATCCAACAAGAGAATACCGCAATACCACCAAATATTATCAATTTTCATTACCTTGCCCTTTTTCTGAACATAAACCCCCATCAAATCACTAGAATAGCACTACCATTTTTCCTTAATCGTCAGAAGATCGGTTCTTTATTCACCTGTAGCTGCCCGTGCTGCTCAAGAATTTAATGATTCCCATTATGAACTGAACCAAAATCTTGAACACGCAAATCTCAATCCTCCATATCATAACTCATAGACCATACCATACTAGGATAACGTGAGGGCTTCTATCTCTCTCCTGTGCCGCAGACATCGACGCACTCAACTAGTCAAGAACTTTCATGATCCCATATAGGAGAAAAATTATTACACACTCCATGCTTCGCATACCCATAGGAAATATACTCATTTTCAAACCACGGTAAAACACATCAAGAACTCTTTCTCCCAATTCCATTGCACAAGCTAAACTGCCAGGACTGAATCCTTCTACCCAAACCAAGTTAAGCAAACTGTCAGCACTTAAAAGCTTTGCTGCACAATACCTGTAAGGCTCATTACCTCGAACACATACAATAATTAATCATATCCTTACCATACCGATTCGATTTATTAACAAGCCATTCTATTTACCCAATTTCCTTCCTGCTTCGTCATTAATTTGATATTCTCTCTTATTGTAGCACCACAACACCTCAACCCAGGTTACTACACGAGACTCGCAAATAAAACCACATTGTCTAAGACCCATAGGCCACTAAATACCCTCTCAAACGTTTCCCAGGAATACCACATTCCAGAATGCTTTACTTGAAGAACTTCCTGCGATTCTGAATTCGTTTACCATTACCTTCCAAATGCGGATACGTAGAATCCCACGATTAACACAAAGTACCATAAGTCTTGTTCCTTTCTAATGAAAACACAGTCTCTAGCCACATACACAACTTAAGACACCTGATTGTTACATGCAAAAATCTTGAACACGGTAAAACCATTCTCGAGAGTCATTCACTCTTATTCAGTTGTAATTCACCTGCCCTAAATGAACGGAACCACTTGTGCCTTATTAGTACCCCGACACCGTAGAACATGATTTCGTACAGATACAAACAACCATTTTTCTTATCTATACACCGAGCATTCCTTATCAACAACAGCTCAAAACATCCTGGTATTCCTTCACATCTACGAAGCACCATATAATCTTTATCAAAATTTTCTTTCACACGCGCCACTCTCGGCTCAATTTCTGCGACCAGAACTGATCCGCCAACATACCTTGAGACAGAACCAACATAGCACCTAATAGTGCAATCAGCTAATCAATAGCAACCTCCTCAACTTGGATCGAGGCCATATATCAAGGCACTCTTAACAACTCATAACACTTTTACTTTAATGATGCCACAATGCAACAGTGAGGCCAAACTAAAATCATATACAAGTTTTGTGAATACACAGATCATCTTGCACTGACATTCTCTGCAAACCTCGCATTCATTTCCACAACAGCTGAGTCCACTTTCTTAAGCGTTCCAAATTCTCAAATTACAACACATACCCTTCAATTACACATGAGATATTTTTAACATACACATAAGGATCATACCGCTCAAAAACACTCCGCAGGAGATAACCCACCTGCTTCGCCTCATTTCAATATTTCAACATGCCTTCCACCATCATATACGTTACACAATCCATTAGTCTTTCTGAGTTTGAGCTCATGCCGCCACATGAAATGTACTTTACTTTCCATCTAAGAGACATGAAAATATTATTCACGCACCCATAACTTGGGCTACACAACAAACCGCAATAGGAAACAAACACTTAACAACTCATCTATTATCCCTCAGACTTCTTCATCACTACCAAAATCACTTAGATACACCTCGTAGTACTGACATACTCATCCCATGGATATTCCACCGCCAACCCGGCTAATAAGAACATTACTGAACATATAAGTTCAAAACACTTGCTCACACAATCA